>JAQIUT010000098.1:0-140045 GCA_028654355.1 Colletotrichum sp. SAR 10_99
CCCGCGCGCGCCCCAGTCGGGGCCCGCGGGCCCCCGGGCGCGGGGGGGGGGGGGGGGGGGGCCCGGTGGGTGGGGGGGGGGGGGGGGGCCAGCAGGAGGGGCAATTGTTTCCTTTTCGTCACTGCGTGTACGGATACCTTTTTTTGTTTCTTTGGCCTATTTGGGAACTGTTGCTATAAAAATACGAAAAAAAAAAAGGGACGGGTTTATTGCTTTGTCAAGTGTTCGTAACACGGAACTTGACGTGTTGTGTGCTGCGGTTGCAGTTTGACTTAGTCAGTGCCTTGCCGGGCTAAGAATCCGGTTGTCACTTTTTTTTTTCGTCCCATGGTTCAAGTTTGTTTTACGGCTTTTGCATTGAAGAAAGGGCAATAGTTGGGCAAGTGGTGCAGGAGGAGCCACATGTTGCGTGATTGCCGGGTCTGGGACAGAGAGGGTTTTTCGTCTCATCTTGCCACGAGGCTTAGGTTCACCGTTCACCGTTCATTTGCCCCGTGTGCGGTGCGGTGGGCGTCCCATAGAGAAGGCGAGAAGAACGAGGTCGTCGGATGGCGCTCGTGTTCGTTCTTGTAACAGCTCTGTTGCGGTAGGTGCACTGTTCATCCTGGTAGTGGTGCGCTTCGATGGCTAGGTTTGGGTTGTGCTAGCCGCGCCGGCGCGCGCTACCTACGGAGCAGCAGGGCGGTAGGTCTGTTTAGCTTGAGTCGTTGGAGGGATGTAGCCTAGCCCGTCTATTGGCGCTGTTGCTGCGAGGCACGCGATTTGGATTTGTGAGCTCTTTCTGGGTTTGATCCGGCAGCGCGAGGTGATGTTCTGCCATTTTCTCTTTAGGCATTTGATCTGGTGTCAGTGACTTTGGCGTGTAGATCTTCTGTTTTGGACTGGGGGTGTGTAGATGGATGGATGTTGCTGATTGTCGTGGTGCCTTATCTAGATTTCAATTGATTGGGCTATCTGGGGTTTATTTCGTCGATTGGGAGATTGGAACGTGTAAAGACGGGATTTTCCTTGGTGGTTGGGATCACGGAGGCGTCTCCGGTGGGACAGACAGAGAGAGAGGCCAAGCAGGCCTGAGGGGGGATAGAGCATGCCGGTAGAAGAGTGCGTGGCATGCATGGTGGTTATTTGGATTAGGGGACGGAGGTTGTCGCGGATGTAGTGTACTGTGAAGCAGTAGTGCGCATTGCCGTCTGTTAGTGTGAAGGGTTTTGGGGGGGAGAAGGGAAGGGTTAGGCTGGGTTTGCTAGCTGAGCTGGGCTGGGCTGGGCTGGACTGGGGTAGGAGGAGTTGGAGGTTTGAATTTTTTGGAGAGAAGTTGAGGTTTTGGGTTTTTCCCTTCTCGGGGGTTTGGGGTATCCTTCTCCAAGGGAGGGAGGGAGACAGGACTGAGAGGTAGGGGTAGCTTTTGCTGGACCTTGACCACTTTGACATGGGACTGCTTGAGACGGTTTGGTCTTGGCATTCTTCTTGTTTGTGACGCTGGACGGACGGGTGGGATGGACATGGACATGGTCCATGGGTTTGTTGTGTGTGTTTTCTTTCCACACCACGCTCTTTGATACCACGGAAGTTGCTTGATCCCGGGTCTTAAGAGGCGCGGGTTATGTTTTGGGCACGGGATATCAATATGGGACGGGAACGGGTTCGTGATTGAATCATGACAACGGTTTGGCACAAGAGAAGATACAACACGCCCCCCTCCACCTCTCATCGGAGATTATTGCACAATCTCAGCCTGGGCAGAAATATCGAAAATCTCTTGGTAAGGCGCAGCAAGGGGGGCAAGAAGGGGGCTCCCCTGGAAAGGGCACTTTGTCTTCAATTTCTAGGTGACTTCTCGGGCGCAGAAGGAGGCCCGAGGGGATGGACAGTTGTAGAGAGATAGATGAAGGGTCTCCGCTGTTCCGTTGCTTGATTTGCGCCGGGACTTTGCGGGATTCAGACTGTGTTAACCTAGTTGCAAAGAGTTGAGTTGTCAAGAGAGATTGTGCGGCATGGATGACGATGGCGGCGGGAGATGGCGTCGTCGTCAGCCTTTTTGCGCGGGCCTTGTCAACTTCATGGGGCCGCGGGGGGCCGTTGTGTGGGCGGCCCCGGGCGATGGGCGGCGGCGTTGCGCCTTGGGGGCGGTTTTCTTTTTTTTTTGCTTTCGTTTTTGGTTGCTTTTTTGGTTGGTTTACACAAGGAGCTTGTTTTCGGGGAGAATTTTCATCTGGATAGCCTTAAGGCGCCGGGTGAGTGGGAGGAAACACCCGGCGTGACGAGCGAGTCTGGGGCTTGCGGGTGTTGTTTAATGTTCCTTTGGGGGAGGAGTGTGGGTTGGTTGGCTTGTGGGGGACGGTTCCGGTGTTTTGGGGTTGTGGAATTCCGTCCGTTCGGGCCGCTTCGAACGTGGGTGAGGGTGATGATGAGGCAGGCGTATGGGAGGAGTCTTGCCGGGCGGGAGGGAGAACGGGTCAGATGCGTGATGCGTCAACTGGTTACGAGGGTCGTGCTATGAAGTTGATGTCGGAATGCGGGTGTCAAGTGTCCTTCTGATGTCTCTCGATAGACCGGACGATAGTACAGCTGCCGTCACATTTGGGAGTTGAACATGCAAGAAGGCAGTTCCCGACAGCCTTAAGCTCTTGCGTACCACAAGGCTCTTCACTGAAATCCCGCGCCTTGTACGTCGCTGCCGGTGCCATAGAGAAGCAATATCTCATCCTGTGCCAGTGCTTTTTGTGCAACCCTCTGAAGCTTCAAGCAAAGCCCACTAGTCGAAGCCCATCCAACATTCTTGTCATCGGGCCTTTGACAGATCTTCCGGGTATCAATATCCACTCTTGCATGTTGTTGCTGAGCCTCCGCCCTGTTCCCCAGTCCCAGTGGTCGTCTTCTTCTCCTTCTTCCGCAATCAAGACTGTTCGAGCGGTGGAATTCGGTGAAGCCTTTGTGTTACTTACTGTTGTCTTGCGATCAAGGCTTACGCGACATATGCTAATCACTCGAGTGAGCCGTTGTGATCTCGATCGGACTACTCTCAGCTTCGAACAGCGTTCGCCGTCTCCGGGTATGTATGCGCAAGGTGCACAGTAAGCCGAGACCCAGCTTGAAGAACCAATGATTCCCTATTTTAGAGAGCATCGTGCGATCTAAGATAGGCGCTCAGTCAGCTGTTGTTCTCAGGCATCACGAGCTCAAGAATCGGAGAGTTGCTTACCCAGCTGACTGGCAACGAGATCGAGGTTCACGTGGCAGATCGCGGGTTGGTTGTGTAGTCGACGCGTTTTTGGAAAGATCACCCGGTCACTCCCTCACCCTGTACATCCCATTACGCCTTCAGACCCGAGGATTGTTCTTGGGTCATCATTCGTAGTTACTGAGTAACATCGGTTGCGACGATGACGGCCGCCGGAGGTGTGGCGCGTGGTTTCCGTGGACTGGCAATATTGTTGTTGAAGTTGTTGTTGTGACCATTTCACCCTCGACGGGGGGAAATTCGGCCAGTTGAGCGGAGTCGAATGGAATTCCACGACGCCTCTCGATACCGAATCCGAAGGGTTTGATTTGTCAGAACAGATTGGCTGGAAGGATTCGCTCCCATGTTGTTCATCCCTAAATCCCCGGAGGTCCTTGCATTTGTTTCTGCGATCCATCGGCACAAACGGGCTTAGCTCTTGGCCCCTCCCGAAATCGAATCGCTGCAGCTTCATGTGAACTCGTGCTCTGCTCTCGTCAGTAATTGGGTCAAGTATCAAAAGGAAAACGTGTACTCGCCAAGTGAGGCCGAAAAGGGGTTTCTGACGAAGTACACAACAGGTTTACAATTCAGCGAATCGAGTACCTAGCCCGTCTCGGTTTCGGTCAAACTGCACGGTTCTCCTAGGCGTTGCCAAGCCAAGTAGGGAAACAGATTGTTACCCTCAATATTGGGCTATCGTAGGAAAGGTCATGCCTTGTACGCAGGAAAACGGGCATTCTCCTCCATGGAAACTCGAAGACTGGTAATATGGCTGTCCCAGGTGTTCGCAGAAATATCGGGAGATTGATCACACATGATGTTGTAGAAAACGGACATTCCTGTGTCGCAATACGTATGTTTATTGTGACTAATGTTAGCATCGACTTGCCCATAACATGAGTAACTGTCTCAGTTGGTGAAGGTGAAAACAAATTCATAGGGTATGCCATCGACTGTTGGTGGACTCCAGCATCTAGGATCCCCGGTTTTTTTTTTCTTTGTTTCCGTTCAACCAAGAAATTCGCCATTCGCTATTCATTAGAAAACATGCTGATCTTTCTGGAGAACACCTCGTTGAATAGAACCCCGGATCTCATGTACCGCAGTTCACTAGCAGTCGATAGGACAGAAATTCTCGTAGTTACTCAGATGACACAATTTCCGCTAGTTGATCGATCCGAAGCTGCCGTTCACGTCTCTATCGCTCGACGAGTTCTCTTTTGGTGCGGCATAAAAATGCAGGCGAAGTGAGGGGCTCAGTTCCCGTGTGATCCGTAGCAGAGGAAGTGCCTCACACGTGGGGTCCTGTCAGCTTTCCAAAGTCCGAGAATACGTCCGTGAAGTAAGCATGCGACTGTCAGCGAAAATTCCAGTAAGCTGCGCACGCGTTGCTCCATGTCTTTGTTGTCATCGCACGAAGTCGGGCAGCAAAATGAACTACGCCCGGGGCGGAGCGGCGCAATTAGTATGTAGACGGAGCGGAGCCCTCCATAGCGTGTCTCGGCCTCCGCCAAGTGTTCCGGCACCGGTAAGCTGGGGGCACCGAAAGCGAGCCCGAAAGCGAATTGCGAATTGCGAAACAGACCGGCCCCAGCAGCCCTAGCCTCAGCCCAGTACCAGCCTCAACCAGCTCTCTAACTGCATGAAGTCAGCAGATCGCTGTGGCGAGCGGCTGCGAGCCTTGCTAATGCGTTACCGGTGTGCTACTACCGGCAGCGGCAGTTAAGCTTGGCGGACGCTAGTACTGGGCTTAGCACAAAGAACAACGACTCGAAGGGACCACAAGGCGATGTGAGTGGCTGGGTGAAGTCACAGGTTGATGACGCCTTCTTGCCAGCCGGGGTCGCGGTCCTAATGAAAGGACGAAAGGGTAGGGGCTATTCTATGCTTGTTGATGATTGCCCGCCAATGGAATGGTCTGCAGACGGGACAGCTCATTATCAAAACGCCTCATGAGCGGAGTTCGGAGAATTGAAAGTGACGATAGAAGGTTATTTACATGATCCCCTGGCCCCAAGGATTATGGATTTGAAACTTGCTAGACATGATTGGCTCACTTTGTAAATTATGTGCAACATATTGGTTGCTTAGATAGGAGGGAGGCACACTTTTGTAGATGGTGACATTCCAAGTCCATGGTGTAACATTGACCTCATCGTGAACGTCTATTTACTGACGTACGAAGCTGGTAGCGAACATTAAAAGTCGTCAATAAAGCCAATGTTTCTTAATACACGTATTCGCTGAAGAAAAGCAATCATATCCAATCCGCGTATATGTTGTGTTTCGTGATGGTATGACGTAGCATAAAAATGTTTCCGCGTATAAAAATCCGAGTAACGGCCAGCCCGGTACGCGTTTCACTGGGAATAGCTACGCGAATGCCTGCAACCATCCATCATCCCCGCAATCACAACCAAGCGCAATGGCAATCATCCGATCTCCAATTGGCTGTGTGTTAGACTCGTGGGGTTTTAAGGGTTCATCGCAGAGCGAGAGCGAGATTTTAGACGGGATGATCTGCGGACATCGACATTCTGTCATTTGGCATTGGCCACGAGGGGGGGAGCAGTCGCGCCTGTGGTGACCTCAAGGTGAAACTAGACGTGGTGGTTGGAAGAAAAAGGGGGTTGAGGCACAAACGGTGTTCTCGGCATTGTTGAGTATAAAGACAACCTAGAATCATGTCCTGTTCATCGGAAGAAACATACAAGCATCGCAATCATCTCATCTTTCACTCGTTTTCTAGGCTTTGCTTAACTTGACATCTTTCAACAAACCGAAAATGAAGTTCTCTATTACCTCTGCGACTCTCGGCCTTGCTTTGGCCGTCTCGGCCAGGCCTGAGCTGATGAACACCAACATGGTGAACAACCCTCACTTCAAGCGGACCGAACGCGGCGAGTGGGCTCCTGCTGGACCTGATGACTGTAAGATAAAGCCTAAATGCTCTCTTAGCCTGGGTCACTGATGTGTTGCAGTTCGTGGTCCTTGCCCCATGATGAACACCTTGGCGAACCACGGTTTCCTGCCTCGTGATGGCAGAAACCTCACGCAGGACACTGTTGTGAATGCTTTGAAAGACGGCATCAACTTCAACCAGACCCTTGGAGCCATCATGTTTAACCAGGCTACTGTTGCCAATCCGGAGCCTAATGCCACGTTCTTTACCTTGTATGAGCTAAATTTAGTCCCTCCCAAAAGCCTCGCATGCTGACCATTACGCAAGGGACCACCTCAACCGTCACAACGTCCTCGAGCACGATGCCAGTCTGAGGTGAGTAATACTAGAACACCAAGACTCTGCTACTGATTTCTGACAACTTCGTCCTAGTCGCACCGACGCCTTCTTTGGCAACAACCACATTTTCAACCAGAGCGTCTTCGACGAGTCCAGATCCTACTGGACCAACGCCATCCTCGACCCCAAGCAGTTGGCCAACAGCAAGATTGCGCGTCAAGTCACCTCCAGGGCGTTCAACCCCAACTACACTTTCACCGCCAGCGTCGAGAACTTCAGTCTTGGAGAGGTCGCTGCCCCTATCATTGTCTTCGGTGACATGGTCGCCGGAACTGTCCAGAAGGATTTCGTCGAATATTTCTTCCGTAAGTCGAACCCGCAGATCACCACTCAGAGTTGCAACCGTCTAACAATGCATCTCAGAAAACGAGCGTCTGCCCGAGGAGCTTGGATGGACCAAGAAGGCTGAGGCCGTTACCCTCGAGAACATCCTCAGCGTCACGAAGATGATTGGTGAGGCGACCAGCCTTATCACCGGCGGCGCCGAGGCTGCTCCTCACAAGCTCAAGATGAGGGACTTGCACATGGGTCTCGGACTCCTGGGCGTTCAGAAGTAAGAGGGAAGATCAACTGGGCCAGCATATTAGTGCGCGTGCCTTGGCAACTCTGATTCCTGCAGCGAAGTCGGAAATTTGTCGGAACATGCAAGGTGCTTGGCAGATTGTACGGGGAACGTAGGCGTGAAGGAGACTTAAACCTTTCGTAAATAAATTGAGACTGCAGACCTGTGCCATGTCTGGTACGGGAGTAAATAGCACAAATCAAGTCTATCTTAGCTTTTAACGTTGTTTTCGTTGTGAAGTATATGATCTTCGTTCGGCTAAGATTTCCCCGAGTTCCCAATTTTAATTTCTCAACGTCTGCTCTGACCTGCGGCGAACGTGCTTTTCGTTGGCAATTATTGTTTCTTTGGCATCCGTTGTACTTGAACGCCGTTGAGTGAAATCGCCGAATGGCTCAGAAAAACAACTTCTGGGTCTCAATTCAAATCGGATTCATCCACCAACGTCCAACCCTCGCCGCGCAGCTCAGCGTTCTCTATGCGCAGGTTGCACATCCTGCACTCCCCTCTGTGGGGGATACCGTAGTGCTCGAGAATGATCTCTCCCTGGAAAGAGCCGAGAGGGTTGCTTGATGAGCTTCCAGGGGGATACAGCGTCTGCAGCTGAACATCAACCAGGTTTCTGCAACTCGGAACCGGGCAGGAGTACTTCCAGGCAATGACTCTGATCTTCATGTCGAGTGAGAAGAGGGCATCTCGTTGCGAGACAGCCAACAATGCATAAATAGGTCTTGCGTTAGATCTGTTTTTTTCAACCTACGCGCACAACAATAAAGTGAATTAAACTGCTTGTGAAGGTGAATATATGAGATGAACAACGGAACAACTGTTTGGCAAGAAAGCAACTCAGCTGTTACGGCTGTGACAACTGAATGACTGCAAACTTGATCTTGTGAGTCCAAACGGATCCTAATGGTGGAACGGAAACTCGAGCCTGAATCATCATGGTAAAAAACACTGAGGTAAATCACCAGCATGCCTCTAAAGATTCGGGCACGACATATTGTGATTCACTTTTAGCTAACTTGAAGCTTCAGTCGAATTAAACGAAAAAATATTACGAGAAAGCAATATGCATAGTGCTGCATGAGCTGTCAGTAAGCTGGCGTGCCTAATTCGGTGAGTTGTCCCTGCATCGTCAGTGTGGCAGACCTGAAGAATCAAGTTAGTGTAAATGCATGCTATTGCCTGCGACCTGCCGAAAGAAGGGTGTTCGTAACGTCACCACGAACGTACTACAGCACTCTGCTCCTGTCAATCAATTCTCGCTACGTTGATGCACACAAGAATTGCCTCAAAATTACAGGCGAGTCGGAAAGGAAAGGAAAGGAAAGTCATTCAAGACAAAGCTGATGCTGCCGCGCGAGTTGGCTCTGGCTCCTTGGGAACTGCAACACACCCCGAGCAGGGCCGGCCCGCCTAATCTCAGCCCGAAGGTCCTTGAAAAGGAACGATCTCCAACAGTGATCATCAGTGAGAGGTCAACTGCTGAGCAGTGCCTCGTTGGTCCTTACAGTGATCCGCTTGACTCCCGGGCTCAGACACCAGACGCCTCGGCTCTACCGCATGCCAGGGTCAACATCGATCCGAATCCCTCGCTGCTACCCCAAGGCAAGTACCAAGATAGCCATCGAGGCGCAGTCATATTTGGATACTCTTACCGCTATTCAACTTCGGTGGAAGGTCCGCCTGCTTGATGCGGACACGCCATGCTCAACTGATGATGAACCGGTGTTGGCGTAATCCTTCGCTTGGGAAGACGCACATCTTGGGAAAGAATCCGGTCCGTCCAACCAAAAACCTTGCTGAAAAGTGCCTTCAGTGGCCGCCTGGAGGCCACAATGTCTCAGTCCCTGTCTAGCTTCTTCTGCAGGCTCCCGCAACGTTGTTGCCTGCGATGTACAGCTTCTTCTTGGGTTAGTGAGGAGCAACTCCCTCCTAAGGCTGCAGTGAATGCTAGGATCCGGGTTTGAAGCTCCCTGGAAGCTATCCATCAATTTCTCACGGGAAACCGAATGTCCGTGTGATGAGTGGGCCCGAATTTGCACCGATCAAAAGGAGCATGGATCAAGTTCCTCCTGAGAGACGGTCATGATCGCTATCATCAATAGAGTCGGCCCGGGAGGATGCCTAGTCTCTTGGTTATAATCCGACTGTCACCCGACGATGCCCAGAGGCCGAAGACGACAGTACAGCGGGGTGTCCCCCAAAAGAGGCAGCGATGCGCCCACGATGCGAAGCCCAATCCAGAAGCCCCTATCCATAACTCGGACGGTTCGAAGGATCACGATCCTAGCACGGACGCGGGACAACATTCATCTAGAAGCCCCGCGGGCCCCGCCTTCGGATTTTAGAGGCTAGCTCATGTTTGGATAGCCTTGAATCATGTTTCTGCCCCCCATGTTTTTCTGGGCTGTGTCGGCTAACGGCAGTTATCTAGGAAGAGCCAGGTTGAACACTGGAGCCTGTAGGGCTGGAAGGTACCGAGCGTCTGAGACACCCTGAGCACGCGAGTTGTCCGCATGTGACGAGGATTTCTTGAAGGAAGGGAATAAGGAAGGAATCTTCCCCTTTCACGTAACATCCTATCTTGAACCCCGGCTGCTTGAAATTGAGTCCGTAGTCTTTACGGGTCTGGAATTCAAGAGAATGATTGGCTAGATTACGATTGTCTTGGCCGGGATGATATTCCCAAACCTCAGCACTCTTTTGTGGCTGAACTTGTCGGCAAATGTTGCCGTAGACAAATGAATGATCTTAGTCACCAAGTGAAAATCAGGTGAGAAGCATTCAGTCATGCCGAGCGCGCGAAAGCAAGGAGCAACGTTTTCTAGCCATACCCAGAAGCAACGGGGGCGGCTGGCTTCACCTCATGTTGTCGGACTCCTCTTGCTAAGGAAATGAAACTTATTTGGAGTCTTCATTGGTATTTTCAGTCAAGGTTCTTGGTTTGACATGATCCGAAACCAAAAAATCATCATTCCTTTGCTGAACTGCCCTGTTCAAGAACGTGGATTCTGACCCTACATAATCTGGAGGGATTTGGCAATAGTGCCCCACAGTGACAGCCAATGGGGGCACCGCATTAAGTCCTTGGTTCACTTCCAGGCGAGAATCTTCGTCGAGCCTTCGACCGTCATGAACAATACTGCTTTGATGGGAGACGCTCTTTATCTTATGGAACTTGGACAAAGTATCAAAATGTAGTCTATGCTTTGTTCAAAACCAAAAGACTTCTGCAGAGAGCTCACAGACTCATCGAAAATAATAAGAATTGTGTTGTTGAATGAACTAGAACATTGAGTTAAGACAGAGCTATTGTTTCGACTGCCAAAGAGCTTTCTTGCGGAAACTATGACAAGCTCATAAATGATAACCTTACTTAAGAAGGGGCGAATTGATGGCGGTGTCTGGGGCTACATTGGAATCACAGTAAGCCTACCCAGAGATCTCATTACTAAACCACAACGTCAACTTCAGGCCCGCTTCTCATATACGTAAGTGAACCCCGTCTAAATTCAAACAGCAACAGCAACAGCAGTCATGTGTAGAATCACGCAGGATGTTGAATACTGCATCAACTGCGGCAGAACGATACTTTACCGCGACAATTTCGAACCGTGCGTGAGAGTGCAACAGTTCAGTGGATCATGCAGAACCCCAGCGCAGTGGTGCAGAGGCACACTCTACCGACACATCGATGAGACCTACGTTCAGTCTTGCCATAGATGTCATCCACACTCTCATCCTTACGCGGACGACTACGAGTACGAAGATGAGCTCGATGAAGAGGAGGACATACCACTGACTCCGCCTCATAGGCGGTCTCTCAGATTTCCCGCAGAGATATCTCCACCCCGACAAACACTCGCTCGACATGTCAACCGGCTGCCATCTCCCCCTCCCGCTTATCATAGTACAGCAACTTCGCAGCGCATCTCTCAGCCTCCACCGCAGTACAGCCCGCCGCGCCGCAACCTGACCCAGCCTCAATTATACGTGCGAGAACCATCACCCGAGCCAGCTAGGGTTCGCTTCCAGTCTTCCCCAGCTCGCCGCGCTCAAACCCTTCCTCAGGATCTTTCAACTCACGAAGTTGAGGAGAACTTCCGGGGTCCGTCTCATCATCACCCGGAATCGCAAAACAATCGGTTGGACATCTTGCAGATTATTGGACAGCGTGATCGTCCACGAAGTGCACACGGGATTCGCGCTCGACTTCATCGTGCATGGCATGGACCTGAGTTTCGATACGATTAGGTGTGTTGAGACAAAGTTGGATACGAGCTGGAAGATGTGGAGCAAAGACTAGACCAAGACTGTACATATGAATAGAAATTGATCTTTTGACTACTAAAACACATCCTCTCTCGGTGCCCTGACTCCTGGATTTGAGGCGTAACAAACCGATCGCAACAGGTGTACAGAGCAGAGATGTGTATTTCACCAACATATCAATACTTCGGGATCATGATCCACGACGAATACATCTGTGTATCAGAATTCAAGATCACTGGCTTGATCAGGCTTCCATGTCTTGCCTTATTCAACATAAGTCGGATGTCAATTGTATGCCCCATGTCCACTAAGCAACCTCTCATGGAAGGGCTTCGAATTCTTCGCACAAGTCTTCTTCACCATGCCAACCATCAGCTTAGAACACCTAATCTCCACAACAGCGATCATCTCAAACCCTCCATCCTGTGCTTCTCGAACCCGCCATCGCGTGTCCAACACCACGCCCATGGGAGCAACGGTGTGAACGAATATGCCGTCATTCGTGCGAGTGTACTCGTTGTAGCTTACAGCGTCGCGGTGACCAAATAATGCCGGTACGCTGTCGGTCACCATGTACGCCTTCGTCGCCTCAGTTGGGTGTATATCGCTGGGTAGTTTGACCGGAATTTGAAGGTCGCAAGGTGAAAAAGACTTCATATCAGAGTCAGACCGTATGTGATGTTCCGCATCTTGAACAAGTGCGAGAGCTTTCTCGTGTGTTATGCTCGCTGGAATCGGCGTGACTTGGGTCAAAGTGGCCGAAGTATCCAACATTTTTGATTGTAGTTGAATTAAGAAATAGTATGCGGCGATACCTGCTTGTGCCCAATCTGGTATGGGGACCCCAATGATTTATTGGGATTCGAGCCAGATCGAGGAGCTCGATGACCGAGCGGCCGATGCCCTTGACACGGGGAAAGTTTCACACATCTACAGTTGTGAACTATAATGTACGAGCTCCTCGGGCTATTGGCCCCAGTACTCGAGGGACTCGAGTAAAATGCGTTTACCGGTGGGATGATTGGTTTCATCCCCAGCACGGCATATTACTATGGCAATTCTTGCAACCGGGCGGGCCGAAGCGATCTGAGCTACGAGTACATAATATCCATCAAGAGCATCTCAACATACTCGCCGGCCTCATATTCCTTTGGACGTGAATTGATTGAAACTTCGACGTATATTATGGCTAGTCAGGGAGGCTGGAGAGGGGGCAAAAAACACCTGCATCATGAGCGTTTCCTTTTCAATAACTCTTTCCGTGTGCATGTACTCGAATAAGACTTGCCACATGATCGTTCCTCTCTGCCTCACAAAACCTCCCTTTCGTCATGTGTTGACGCCTGAGTGAATGCAGAGCACTTGCGTAGACGATTGAATGATGTATAACAGACGCTTACAGCCGCTTAGTAGGAGTCTTAAACTGTCAGTTGGCGGTTTAAACTCCTTTGACAGATCGAGAATCAACCAACCAACGAAAACCACCCGTGAGGCACCACTGAGAACGTTATCTCCAGAAACCTCTTAGTGTTGGACCATATGATCAACTTTTCCTTGTACAAAGGATGTTCTACAACCCTATGCTTATCTTACTCACAGATTGATAGACACTATTCAAGTTTGATTGAAGTGTTGAGTGGTCAAGAGTGAAGCTCTGTGTCAAAAGATTCCATAAGACCCAGGACCTTGTTTGAAAGACGCCGTCCCTTTTCTTGGCGATGCAACATCGGTCTCTCGTAAAACTTTAACTGAGAAAGAGGCCAGTTGAATGGCTTCATCCCGCCGGCGCGGAAGGAAATGTCACATTCCACGCATCCCACGGAGGCCCGTCGAACATGGTGCCGGAAATGTCTCAATTGTGCCCAAAAAGATACATATTCTCTTGCTAACCATTTCCCCGCATAATTGCAAATATCTCCCGACAGCCTTCCCCCCAACAAACCATAGGCCATTAATATCAGACCAGTTCAGTGGACATCATGCGGAGACTTAAATATGTTCTGCTGACCCTGCTTAGTGGGTTCATGCCCTACTGACGAGTTGAAGGTATTACTGACTACTTAGCTCTTGACCTGAAAATTTCGACGGCCGAGTGCACTTCCAAGGATACCATCGATTCAGAACGATATGATTACATCGTCGTCGGAGCAGGCGCCGGTGGCATGCCTGTGGCAGACAGGCTTTCCGAGGCGGGTCATAAGGTCCTCATGATTGAAAGGGGACCGATTTCATCTGGTCGATGGTTTCCTGAGGAGACTTTACTCAAAGATCAACTGCATTTTGACAACTGGCGACCGGAATGGCTCAAGGGCACCAATCTCACCAGATTCGACGTCCCAGGCCTGTGTCAAAGAATTTGGGTAGACGGGAAGAATGTCACGTGTGACGACATCAATGAGAACACATCTGGCTGCGTCCTTGGCGGAGGAATGGCCGTCAATGCGGGTCTCTGGTGGAAGTCTCCTGACATTGACTGGGATCAAAGTTATCCAGAGGGTTGGAAGGCAGCAGATATGAAGGTTGCCGCGGATGCGCTTTTCGAGAGAATACCCGCAACTGACAGGCCCTCAACCGACGGTGTTCTCTATGCCCCGGAGGGGTATAACGTGCTTTCGCGCGCCTTGAAAGCCGGAGGATGGAATTACGTCAACCCGGCAGACAACCCCAACGCGAAAAGCCAAACATTTGCTTTTGCAAACTTCATGTATCAGAACGGGGAACGACATGGTCCGTTGGCAACCTACCTAATAACGGCAAAATCGAGACCTAACTTCAAAATGTGGACGAACACGATGGCCCGCCGTGTCATCCGCGATCAAGGTCGGATCACTGGGGTTGAGGTCGAGTCTCGTGGTGACGGAGGCCGATGCGGCGTCGTGAACGTAACGGAGTCAACTGGCCGAGTGGTGATCTCAGGCGGCTACTACGGCACACCGAAGCTGCTGTTCCGAAGCGGCATTGGACCAGAGGATCAGCTCCGCATTGTCCAGCAGAGCACCGATGGCCCCGACTTTATCGAAGAAATGCAGTGGATCAAGCTACCAGTAGGTCGAAATCTTCACGACCACACTGTCACTGACTTGCAGATCACTCACAAAGACGTCAACTATTATGACTTTCAGATTGGTGCATGGGAGGGTACAATCCAAGCTGATGTGGATGCCTACTTGAAGAATCGGAGTGGGATGCTTACCATGACGGCGCCAAATGATGGTCCTATTATGTGGGAAGTCGTTGATGGACCGGATGGACCACGTCAGTTTCAGTATACAGCGCGAGTGGCCGGAGCGACCAAGAACTCGATGACAATCTCGCAGTTCCTTGGCAGAGTCGGCACATCTGTCGGTCCCGTGACGATTAACCCAAATCTCACGATGTCAATTTCTACTCTTCCATACCAGCAAACAAAGGAGGATAAAGCGGCCATCATTGCTAGTATCAAAAATCTGATGAAGGCCCTGTCAACTGATCCTGACATCGTGTTCACACATCCGCCCGCAAATATGACTGTGGAACAATACATAGAAGAGGTACCATCACAGGCCTTTGGCTCGGCCTTCTGTAACTGATGCTAATAATTTACAGGTGCCTGTCAATCTCCAGAGACGGCGTGGGCTTCATTATCTCGGTACCGCAAAGATGGGAATCGACAGCGGTCTTGAAGGTGGCACGTCCGTCGCTGACACTCACACGCGCGTCTATGGTACAGAAAATCTGTTCATCGTCGATGCTTCGATTATGCCTGGAATGGTCACAACCAATCCGTCTGGACCGATCATGACTGTTGCGGAAAGGGCAGCTCAGCGCATTCTAGAGCTGCAAGGGAACATCTTGTCTGGTGGTGTTGCGGATGTTTCAAAAGGGGCACAGAAGAGTCTGGCGAACCAACCGTTGTACAACATCCCTCTACTTACTTGCGCGCTAAGTATTGTCATTTTACGGGTGGGATTCTGAGCCGAATAACACACACCATCGCACTAAACAATCGCGAAACTTCAATAGCGTAAGAGCGTTTGTTGCGGCGGAGGTTAAACCTGTTTAACTCACAACTTCTGGCTGGTTGTATGAGGGTTCAGTTTAGAAAACGTCTTGTTGAACCCACTTAGCTAAAAATGGCAATCAACAAGCATACACTCTATCCCCACCGAGACTCCATTCATGCTAATACACGTCGATGAAGGTCTCAGTCTATACACAACTAAAGAGTTGACAGATTTTAACCGCCATTGCTTCCGCCGCCGAAGCTGCCTGACCCAATTCGAACACCGCCTACGACGCAATGACCGACAGACGGGTCGCACTGACGCTGAGGAGACCTTCGTCCGAAGCCGCCGCTGACCAGGTCAGGATCAGGGCCCTCGACATCCCGGGCGACCATAGGAGATCCGCCAGCCTTATCGTCAATGATGCTGTCACCGATTTGAAGGTCTCCGCCATCATGCTCGACGAGGACGAATTTCTCTGTTGCTTGGGTAGTAGCAGTATCGCAATTGGAAAGGGCCACAACTTGGCCATGTTGGTCGACGCAGTAAGGCCTAGCATCGGCAGCAGCCGCAAAGAAGGCGGCGACTGCGAGCTGCTGGAGGCCCGAAAGGGAGAGGTGAGTGGACCTCATGTTTGTGTGGCTAAACTCTTTCTTAGTTGAGATGATGGTAGTAAAATAACAGGCTTTGATTGCTTGAGACGGCAAGCTAGAACGAACTTTTAGAACGGACGAAGATTGTCGTTATATACCATTTGGCAGAGCTTTATACAGAATATTGAATGAAAAGAAAGGAATAAGCTATTCATCTTTCATTGCCGGGTTGATGGTGAAACAATCTGCTCGTCAATTTCGTCAGGGACGAACCTCGTTAGAAAAGGGTACGAGTGCTTCGGACTTCTACGACAGTCAGATAAAGACTTGGAGGACGCAAAGGCTTTTCTGTCATAGCTTAGGTCTCGAATAAAGTAAAGTTGCGTCTTGTTCGTAATGTCGGGAATTGACTTCGGCGATGGAACTTCCTAAAAGCTTTCTACATAGAGATCTCCGCATCATCACGACTATCCTCGGAAATTTTGGTGTTGTGATGCCCTGGCCCGACAACTCGGTCCGACAGAGCGAACGCTCAAACCCAATTCTATCGTTCATTCGGAAGGCGTTCAACCACCATGAACCTTGGAAGGGGGGAAGTGCTAAACGCAGACCTTCCGCAAATAGGTAACCAACTTAGACGCACTTACCTAGTGATAGATCGTGTCATGGTCGCGTATGTCCTAGCACAGCGCTTCTACGAAACGCCCCTATGGACTTAAGGGAGCATGAAACCGTAGGGAATATCTTTAGCCTTCAAATCCATGGAACTCTAGCCAAAAGTCGCCAAGTCGTGCGAGAGTATCAAAATTTCCGTCGGTTGTCGAATTGAAGCCGAAACTTACCGAGGATTTCGTATAAGGGGGATCTGCAACTAGCAACTAGGGAACCGCACAATGTGGAATCTTTCCCGCCGGTTTGTATGCATCTGCCACATTCTTGATTTCACTAAAAGCTTCGCGGGGGGTCTGTGGTATGGGGATCGAAGCCCATGCCCCATATAAGAATGAGACTCCTTTTGGCTCAATCTTTCGCTCGGTGGGGTGACCTTCGAGGTATTCCATAACGCTTTCAGCCAGACACTGCTCAACAGAATGCGTCGTATTCCAGTTCAGAAACGGCCGAACCATACGCGCCTAGTCCAAAGCCAGGGTCTAGTTTTCGCAGACCTCGTAGCTCCCGGTGCCTCGGAGCCATATTGGCCGGACAACCGGTACTACTCGTTTACCGAAGAAGAGATACACCTTCTCGAAGGCGCTGCCAAAGACGTTTTTGCGATGTGCTGCGATGCAGCAGACTACCTGACAGAAAACCAAGATATCATCACCAAAGAGATGGCGGTGCCCGCTTTTGCCTTGAACGAGATTAAAAAGTCGTCGAACCGAGACCCTGCATGGGGCAGTATTTACGGACGCTTCGATGTGTGCTTTGGTGGCTTAGACCATCCGGACCCTCGATTGCGGCAGCCCAAGTTCTACGAGTTTAACGCGGACACCCCTACCTCGTTACTCGAAGCTGGTTCAATCCAATGGCTATGGCTGGAACAGACTGGAAATGGAAGCGATCAATACAACTGTATCACGGAGAAGCTCATCACGGCCTGGCAACGCAATCTCACCCATATCCAGCAGACGTTGGGACACAAGCCTGTGGTTCATTTCGCTGTAGGCGAAGGAGAATGTTCGGGGGAGGATGCCTTCAATATGATGTTCTTGATGGATACTTGCCAGCAGGCGGGCTGGCTGACGAAGGCACTTACAGTTGAGGAGATCTCTGTCTCGAAGAATGATGGACGATTTTACGATGCAAACGGCGACCATCTCGACGTCATCTTTAAGCTCTACCCGTGGGAATTTATGGTGCAGGAGGCATTTGCGCAGTCTTGCTTCCAGGATATGGGGAAGATTGGGTTGCAAGACAAAGCAGGAAACTATGTTGGAGGGACCATTTGGATCGAGCCGCCGTACAAAATGTTATGGAGCAACAAGTCAATTTTCGCCATCCTCTGGAGACTGTTCAAAGACGACCCGAGGGGGAAGTGGCTTCTCCCGACGTATGTCAATGAGGCACCCTCGTCAATGACGAGTTTTGCACGCAAGCCAATCTTTGCGCGAGAGGGTGCCGATGTTGTTCTGCAACGTGATAGCAAAGTTATACAGGATGCATCTATGGGAGATTATGGCGCTGAAGGGTATGTTGTGCAGGAGCTTGCTCTACTTCCAGAGTTCAGGGCCGCGGATGGAAACACATACTACCCTGTGATAGGATTGTGGTTCATCGACGGCGATCCGGCAGGTATGGGAATCCGTGAAGACCGGACACCGATTACGACAAACACGTCCGTCTTTATTCCGCACTCGATTGAGGGTGGACCAGCGACGTACGAGAAACAGAGAATCCCTGACGACGAGGAAATTGAGGAGCAAATGAGAGTAGCTCCATTTTTTGACTCGTTTGATTGGGAAGATAATGAGATTGTGAGCTTCATGAAAAAGGTTGTTCTTTGTTGATGGTCGTTCAAAAGTCAAATGTTGAAGGCAAGAATGTAAGGGGAAAAATAAAGGTACTATTAGTGCACAGTATGCTCGCGAGCACAAAATAACCCGGTGATGAGACTTATGGCCAGGTCAACTTCAACCTAGAAGACCGCAAAAAAGAATTGGTTCTCCCCTTCCAGAATCGAACTAGAGACCTTTCGATGACAATGTAACCATTACAGTCGAACGTGATGAACCAACTACACCAAGGGGAGTAACGGGGCTTAGCCCCGCTTGGTGAGATGGACTCCGCACAACCGCAAGCGGGCTATAGCCTAGAGCGGACGCAGCTGAATCTCCCCACTTGAACGTTGCGTGATTTTTGCTGCTGAACAAAGGCAGCACAAATGCATGTGGAGCGGTCTGGAAACCCTAGGAAACTATGTGTCTTTCCTGCAATCTGAAGGTCCGCACAATTTCCTGGGCTTCATTACACGGAAGGTTCCACGTGAGCCGTACTAATCCGTCAAATACAAGCAGTCGCTGACGGCTGATCTGGATCTTCGTTTCTTATAGCTTAGACATCTTTGTGTAAGAACCCAAACCATGCTGATCGTTTCCTGGTTTCTGAAATAACTGCCTTGGCTCAGTCCTGCGGCATGCCAACCAACCTCGCAATCACAGGAACAAAGGCTGGTCCAGTGAAGGGCTTTAGGACAGGAGCTAATTAGGATTCGCCGAAACATTGCATAATTTCATTGGAAACTCACCGTGTATACTGAAACTTGCTTTGTTGAAAGGAAGTGACAATGTATGCCAACCGGAAGCAGGAATTCCTTGGACACAGACAATGTTGCTTGGTCTTGGGGAGTACCTTTTTCTGCCAATTAGTATCAAATGTATCTTGGTGTTTTACTATCTTAGTTTGAAGAATGCATTGCAACATCTCAGAAAGCCTTCAGTGATGTTTCCACACAGATTCGTCCTGTAATATAATGCCAAGTTAAGAGGGAGGTCTAAAGCTAACCGTAAAGAGGATGTTATTTTTTGTCAATGGCGCTTGGCTGTAATTTACAAAGGACGGCTAATCTCCCTTCATACTTGGAATTCTGCTTCAATTCAGTTAGTTCTAGACAATTTATCTAATATTTCGCCGATTAATAACAGGTATCTCCTCAATATACTATTGCATCACTTGCTAACATGCTCCTGTCTAACCTCACATTCGCCGCCGTCGCAGTCTCGGAACTCAGTGAATATGTATGAGAGAGGATCTTGGCCGGGAGAAACTGTGATCACACAGGCTGATCTGCTGTCATTGCTTCGTGTCTATTCTTCAGACTGAACAGGATTCCAAGATGCTCTTGGTGCGGTTCTTAATGCATCCATCAGTGTCTACGTAGTAATTCGATCATGAGTTAAACATTGGTAGCTACACACGCGCGGTTCTTCGCCCGTCTTAGCTGTTGCTTGTGGTCGTTGAAAAAGAACGTACATGGGCACTCTGACTATCTCTGAGATCCTGTAAATGTCTCTATTCTGATAGCTGAAAGGAACAGGCACGAAGATATGCTGCCTGAGGAAGTGTAGATAAATAAAGCTGAGAAAATATAGCCAAGCTTAGAGAACGTAGCACGCGAACTACAAGGTCAACCAGATTTCATAAATTTCACCGCTTACATCAATAATGCCTGGTGACAAGGTACATGATGTGAGGCCTGAAGATGTGGAGGTCGTGGAAAGCTATCACCACGAATGAGTGCCAAGAAGACAACGGTATTTTCCAGCATTTATTAGTCCCTGCAAAGAAACAATATGTGTGGATGTTTGCTTGACACTACTAGTGGTGAAGATATTTTCCCCAGCTCTAGACACATTGCATTAGTAACGGAGGACAGTTGGAAAGACCGCTCGTGGAGCTAATACAGCACTTTAGCTACGCGGGCTGGCTTTGTGGCTTCATTTGATAATAGTTGACGTCTATCGGCAAAGTTCAGGCGGATCCTTCGCAACATTCATCAAGTACGTAGGTCAACGTGGTATTCGATGTTGAATAGCAGACCATTTTCCAGGCAAGTCTGTAATCGACAAGCTTGAGCAATGGCATTCCGCGATTGCCCTTTCTTCGCTGCCCCGCTCATCACCCCCAGACGCGAAGAGTCTCTATAGCACACAATTCTTTTGTATCTTAGATGATCTTGGGAGGTTTCGATACCGCGGATGACGCTGACATTCCCCAAGCGTTCGATGATGCACCGACACGCTGCAAGGAGAGACACCGCGTTGCCTTGAGATCCAGGACGGGGATCCTCAAGAGATGGTGTACACAATCTTCTCGGCGCTAACGGGCCGTTCCCCTCCGGTACCAGTCAACAACGCAAACCCTTCCAAAGCAATCCTCTCCAAACCACCCGGCATCAGACGCACAGGGTTCGGCTGCACCTTGACAACTCCAGAAGAGGCTTCAGAGCCCATGTACTTATAAAAATTGGCCGTGAATCGTCGCGCGTCGGGGTTGGCAGGGAGAGTAGCGCCTAGAATCAGACGAACCGGAATTAGCGACAGTGTCTCACATCGAGGCTTTAGCCGAAGGGACTACCGTTAACTTGCCTTGGTACAATATCTCGGCCCCTAATCCCCCCCAGACTGCTCCGATCATGGGCTTGACCCGCATCCTGGAGACGTCAAATCCGCCCAGGGCAGGGCTCCGGAACACGGCGAACTGACCGTCCTCTGCTAATGTTTGCTCGACCTGCTCAACCGACGGACTTTTGGATATGGCGTCGATGGCGTATTGCACCCCTCCCCGTGCCGCACGACGCACTTGCTCTATCCAGTCGGCATCGTGATAGTCGACCAGAACGTCGTAGCCGTACGGTCCCTGCTTCAACATGGCGTGCTTCGAGGCGCTGGCCGCGCCGATGAGCCGTATCCTGCGACCAGAGGTCTTCTCAGAAGCGCGAAGAAGCTGTGCCGTGTACAGGCCGAGGGATGAGGTCGCGCCATATATGAAGATGTTGGCAGGGCTGTCGTCAGCGAGGTCGAGGCCCGTGAAACCTCTTGTGTTGAAGAACGAGCACGGTAGTTGCAGGCGGGCGAAGACGCCTTGGGCAGCCGTCAGACCGCAAAGACTGATTGTCGCCGCGCTTTCGAAGGACAATGTCGTCGGGATGTGCCACGTCAGGTCGTACTCGAAAGCGAGGTATTCTGCAAAGGCGCCCGGGCGGAGATTGACGGAGCAGGCTGTTCGTTGCTGTTGTTAGCTAGTGAAGGACACCCGGCAGGTTGCATTTAGACGAAGGCGAGGAAGCGCGGCGAAGTGTTGCGAGGTGTTTGTACAAGGTCTTGGGCTGCTACAGCCACGGAAGATATAGTCGCAGCGTGTGCTTTGTGGGTAGGAAGAAGATGGTAGGGATTGGGCTGTGACCGGGTACAGGACGCGATGGTGTTTGAAGCCTTACCTCCTTGGACAAACCCGGCTACGCGAGTTCCAATCTTTGCCCGCACGTCATCGACAACGTCAAGGCCCTCGCCGAGTTGCACAACCTCTCCTGAAAAGTCGCTGCCAATGACGCGGTCGTCTTGGGCAGCGATGGGGTTTTTGGCGTAGAGCGCGTCAACGTGGTTTAGGGCGACGGCGTAGATCTTGATGAGGATCTCTCGAGGACCTGGAGATGGTTTCGGAATATTTCTGACAGAGACGGAGCTTTCGGAGGGAGATAGGACGAGGGCTTTCATCGTGTCGTTTGGAGTCGTTGTCGTTATTGTGGAATCGTATAAAGTCGAAGAGGAAGACTATGTGGTTGTAAGGATGTCGAGGTGGTTCAAGCCCGTGATACCTTGACCAGTCCTTCAAGAGGCTCTTTGGGCGTGTCGGTACCTTTTAACGATGCCATTGTTGTCGACTTTGTTCAAGAATCAAACCGACAGAGTCTTCCTTGATACCCCGTGGAGCGACATGATGGACTTAACCGGAGTTAGACCAACTCTCGGCCGGTCGAGGAAGAGATCCTGGACGTAGCATCTTGTCAAACAAGGTATTTTGAGGCTAATGGAATACTTTCTCGCGAGAAAGCAGCTGAATCGTATGGTGTTGATGACTGTGGGTCGTATGCGCTCCGGAACGCTTACCACTTGTGGTCACGACAAGGGGCCGCACGTGACGGAAGCTTCGGGGGTCCAGGAGAGAAAGTTGGACTGGGTGCAAACAACGCGAGTATGAGTATGGGGATTCGAGGGGATGAATTGGGGCTGATGGTAGCATTTGGGCCCTGTTCCTGATTGCCGGCAGTGAGGAGGAGGGATAAGGTCTGTCTACAGCGGAGTTTGTTGGGCTGGGTCTCGTGGAAGGGGGGTTTGTGTCGGACACAACAGCAGCTTCATGCTTCCCCACGGAAGATGATCGAGCTTACAGGACAAGATAGGCACCCAACATGTTCTGTAGTGCCGCTCGGCAGCTATGAACACCAGTTTCTGACTCGATATCTCAAGGAGTTCTTCCAGAGGTCCTCAGAAGTGCGAAGACCAACTGTCTTTAGGGAACAGGCCACAGTGAACTCCACCGACGCCGCACAGAAGGCTTTTCTCTCATGCTTCCGATGGCACAACATTCACGATATCAAGTCTGTCTACAACCACCCAAGATCGTGAAGATGGCAGATGATCTCTGCAATACCGTCTATATACTGTGTTACCGGAAGGGAGTGATTGTGATTGACTGTTGAGGTTCGTTCCACCGGTCGTCTGCCGCGCCACACGCCGCCGGCACGCCGCAACACGCACACACCCCCTTTCTTCGCCACCGCGCCAACAGCAGATTCCTGAACAGTGGTTGCACGTTTTTTCCCGCTGCATATATGACAACTCTGTTTGCTTTTCTGGGGCTGGAGAAACATCTGAGTTTTGGAAAAAGGGTTTCCATCTCGCTTTCCCTCTCCAGCCACGTGCGCGAGAAAGAGCTGAAGGCTGAATGCTGTTTCGGCCACTCCCTTGAGTCTGACGCCGTTGAACGGAAGGGACTGTGATTTTCCATACTGAGGGATTTTCACTCCTTGACGACCCAATCACCGGTGGCTGCCACTTATCCAGCCGGCGGCCCAGGGTCCCAGACTTTCCTATGTTGATGTCTAAGTTTGGTTGGGAGCATGGACTTCAGAGAGTGCGTGAAACGGGTGCTTGGACTCATACTAAATGCCAAAGTCCCTCCCCCGTAAGCCCGCAAGTGCGAGCACATCTCTGGGTAATATCAGCTTTGTCTCTGCATGGGTGCAGTTCGAGCAACGACTTTCGGGTCTTCTTCACAATCTCGGTCTACGATCACGATGGAATTCCTGACTCATTGCGCGGTATCATACGCGCTGCAATTACGTAGAGATATAAAACGAAGAACTAAAAATGGCCGTCCTGCCGGGTATATTCAAGATGCCTCCAGCCCTTCAAAGCTTACTCCCAATAACTCCCAAAACATTTCCTTGCGCCGCGTCAATTACACAATGATTAACTCTCGTGAAAACAGCGCTTTCGCTAGACATTAGATATTCGTGGCAGAAACATACACACACTACGGTCGAGAGACTTAGTCACAACATCTCTTTTCACGACGACTCGTCCTGCCGGCAGTGCCTGTCCATGCTGGGGGAACCAGGCATCGTCAAATCATCCAGATTCTGCTGTCTCTTGGCGTACACCAAACCGCACACATTGCACAATATCATGGGTCCGTCTGGGCCGAGCCGCCACTGGGGAGTATCGACACGATGACACTTGTGGCAGTAGAAGTCGGCGGCGGTATCGCCTTAGCCGCCTTTGCGCATCACGCTCGCATGGCCGGGCGCGATGCTCTGGGACTGGTGATGTCGCCGGCTGTCTGCGCCGCGTCGGTGCTGGCTGCTGGGGTCTTCGTTCCTCAGGGCAAAGATGTCGAAAATGTCGTTGGCGATGTTGTGGGACAGCTGGGCCATGTGGCGCAGGTCGCTGTCGCTGGGGAGGGCTTGGTCGTGGGCGAAGTGGAAGCCGCCCCCTCCAGATTGGCCATGGTAGCCGGGGAAGTTTCCTGAGAGACGCAGAAGCTCTGATGCTCCATGGCGAATCTGTATTTGAATGTTGTGTTAGCTAAATTCTGTTGTGTTGGTTTGTGCACCCTCGATTGTTGCTTTTTCAACCATGTTTTTCAACTTGCAGTGTGCGACGCCCTGTTATTCGCTGTGTGCCTACTCTGGCTGTACAGCAACTGAAAACAGGCAATGCAGCAGCAGAGCAGCGCCCAAACACCCGTAAAAGCAAAAACAGACAGAGAGGGAAAAAGACACGTACCCTTTGATGGCCTTCGCCCTGCTTCAACCGTCTCAAGGACAGTCGGGATTGAGTGTTGGGAGAGGATCTTCGGCGTCTGCGCGGAGGCGAAAGCTCATGAGTCGGGGAAGAAGGGCGAATGGGGCTGGAGTGGCTGGAGGCCATCAGGTGAACAGTCCGCCGGTGAGGGCGGCCGGAGGCCAGCTGAGGTTGATGCCGTTGCTGCTGTTGTGGGGATGGGGATTTGGGAAAGTCGATGGTGTCAGAAAGGCCGATCTCGAGAATGGGATGCATCAAAAGATGGGCAAAGCAGCCTGATCGAAATGTCAGAGAAGTCTGATAGAGTGGGGATGCGAATTCGTGCTGTGCGGTGGCCGGTAGGTGGTTTTTTTCGATCGATCCTCGATGATGTATCATGGGCAATCGAGATCGAGAAGACGCATGGGAAACCGGTTTACCACACACGGGCAGAGTTTTCTTTTATTTAGATAAATCGCCACACTCACACACACACACACACACAGACAAGGAAGGCAAGCAGGCAAGCATACACACATTAGCAACAGCAGACAAGAGTGACAACGGGAGGAGGGGGCACAGCAATACAACCACCCCAAGACGCAAAGAGCAGAGCAGCAGATTGGCTGGCTCATATTCAAGTCGCATACGATAGATTTATAGGATGATCAATGATCAGCAATATGCACTCTCTCTCAATGACGGACAAACACAGCCAGAGCGCTTAGTCCTGTCCTTAGTGCGCAGTACGTAGAACATTGTGACAATATCCAAGACCGACGGTTTGGGAGACGTTTGTGACATATACCCTACTTGCCTACGACCGGCAGGCCTAACACGGCCTAACCCGGCCCGAAGGCAGGGCTGGATGCATAGTTCCCGAATAAGCAAAGTTCAGCCAAAGTACCTGGGTATGCGAAAGTCGGCAAATCCCTTGGATGGAACGGATTTCTCCCTTTTTGACGTGCTTCCGTTGGACACGCTCATCAGGCCGATTTGCATGGCATCCTGTCGTCTCTGCAAATCGTCGTCAAACCATCGAATCAGACGACCGGGTGCGTATGAATTTTCTCTGTGTGTCTCTCTCCATATATCTCACAGACCCATTAGACTTTTGGGAATACCAACAAAAACTGGGCGACAGGTACCTCGATACATGCCTCGGCTGAACGCCATTTCCGCTCCGCGTTGAACATCGCCACCGATGTGCGCTCGCGTCTCCTCTGCGTGTCTGCTCCCCTATCAGTCGTACAAGCCACCCCAACCCCGCCGCCTTGACTTCCTTGCCTTACTTGGGAGCAACGGGGCTAACGTAGAGGTGAAGCAGCACCGAACGGTCTAGGCCTGGCTGGGCTGGACTAGACTACCCGTTAACAGGTGCGCATTCGGAGTAGGGTCCGCCCCAAGCGAGCACGACGTGCCTCTGCAGTTCCAGTCCCTTTCGCACAATCGCTGTGGCGGGTGGGCCTCTCTCCCTTCTTGCCATCCCCCCTTGCACTGGGTATTCCAGATCTCCCCAGCACAGCAACACTGGCCGCCGCGCAGCGCAGCGCAGCTTCCCTCGACCACGTTCCTTGAGGCTGGTGCGCTGCTGCGCGTGGAGGAGCTTCACACACTCTCCCCGTCTTGGCCAGCTTCTACACTGCTCGTGACGTCTCTGAGAGCCGCCGCGAAAGGGAGACTTTCAGGTCAGTTGTTCTCGTTTCGTAATTGCCCTCGACGAGAGCGGCCATCTGCATCAGTGGCCCTTCCATATCGCCTCCCGGGGCGGGGTTGGTGGCCCTCTTCCGTTCCACAGCGCAAGCGCGCCTGGTGTCCCAGCTCGCCGCCCAACAGTGCTGAATGCCCTCACAGATATGACCCCTCCCTTATCGCCCAGGCCGTCCACAACGATGTCAACAACATCGTCCCGCCGTCGGAGCTGCGACCCTCCCCCGACGCGGCTCTGACTGCCTTTGCCGAGCTTGGCGTGCTGCGTCTGAATGGTACCCGCGCGTTGATATCTCTGTTCGACAGCAAGTACCAGTACATCGTCGCCGAAGCGACCCCCTCGCTGGCCCTGACCCCAAACGCCAAGCTAGATGCGTCCGACGAGGCGCAACTCTTCCTGTCCGGCACCGCAGTTCCCCGATCTGCTGGCATATGCGAAATTGCCCTCGCCGTCCCTCTGTCGCCCGTCACAGAAGATGTTCCAAACGAAAGCGAGTTGCCGGTGACGGTGATCCCGGACATGGCGACGGATCCCAGAGCGGCCCAGCGGCCATTCTGCCGCCATGCGCCGCAAAATCGTTTCTATGCCGGGGTGCCTATCCGGACGCATAGAGGCATCAATATCGGCGTCTTTTGCGTCTTTGGAGACACGCCCCGCGAGTCACTCGACGCTGTATCGATGCGCGTTCTGCGGGACCTCTCCCAAATTACCATGGAATACCTCGACACCAAGAGCAACAGGGAAACCCACCGTCGCTCAGATAGAATGGTTCGCGGCGTGGGCAGCTTTTTCGAGGGAAAGACGACAATGTCCGGCTGGAGGATGAACCCCAATGCAGATTCGTTCAAGGATAGTCCGTCTCTCGAGGGTGGTCTCAACGAGAATCAACAGCAGATACAGAAAGAGGAGGAAGAGCTCGCGCAGGAAGAGGCCGCGGAGGGCGACATTCCGTCACCACCAGTACGCCCGCAAGTTTCGCCGCTGCCGAGAAAGCGATCTTCGCCATCGCAACCAGCCGCTGCAAAAGAGACGATCGCGCCGTCGGTTTCGGAGATATCAGTGAAGACTGTAACGTCCGGGGCGAGCGGCGAGAACATTCAGCAAGTCCAGATTCAGCACGTCTTCTCAAAAGCAGCAAGCGTGATCCGCGAAGCCATCGAAGTTGAGAGCGTGCTATTCTTGGATGCTACCATAGGTTCTTTTGGAGGCCTGGCGGCCGCCGCTCGTTCGTCCAGCGGACACAGGTCGTCGGGGTCTACCAAGTCAAACTCGTCTTCCAGCGACGAAAGAGGCAGTCCGCGAAGCACTGCGAGCAGTGACGCTGGCGCGGAAGACAGTCAATGTCGCGTCCTCGGCTTTTCCACCTCGTCATCCTCGAGCATCGACGGGAGGCTCCCGTCCCAAAGTCACGCGTCGATATCAGAAAAGTTCCTTATTAAACTGCTGCGGCGATACCCCGAAGGCAAAATCTTCAACTTTGACGAGAACGGTTCCATTCAATCGAGTGACTTCTCGGGCGACGACACGAAGACGACACCGACTCCTGTCCAGGAATTGAGCGAGGCTGTGGTTTCGTCCGCGCACGCGCGAGAAAGTACACACGCACACGACAAAACTCACAAATCCCGCCGAAGGGGTCGCAACCCATTCTCACGCAAGAATGAAGGGAACATGCTTACCTCAATATTTTCAGGGGCTCGGAGCATAGCAGTTGTTCCTCTATGGGACGTACAGAAGCAGCGCTGGTTCGCCGGCGGGTTCGCTTGCACAAAGACCGCGACGCGGGTCCTGACCATTGAAGGCGAACTCAGCTACCTCCGTGCTTTCGGCGCTGTCGTCATGTCTGAGGTTGATCGCATAAACACTAGACTAGTCGACAAGGCAAAGACGGATTTGTTGAGCTCACTATCCCACGAACTTCGATCACCGCTACATTGTATCATCCTCGGTACGGAACTGCTCCGCGATACTCCCCTCGATGCCTTCCAGGGCGAGACGTTGGTCTCAGTGGAAAACTGCGGCCGTACGCTTCTAGAGACGATCGACCATCTCCTGGACTGGAGTAAGATCAACAACTTCATTGGATCCCAATCAAAACGACGACGGAGCAGCGTTGGCGACCGTGGCCTGAGAGGTCGGGACGAGAAGGCAAACATCGAGGCGGGCATGATGAGTATCTCTTCCAATGTGGAGATCGACGTGCTTGCCGAGGAGGTCGTCGACAGCGTCTGCGCTGGCTTCAGCTACCAACGCATGTCTGTCGCCCAACTTGTCAACAGCCGCGCCGCTGATAATATCGAACCGAACGCGATGGCGAGACTGGACAGCATGCAGGCGATGGAGGACATGGCATCGAGCGGCGGAAAACACGGAGACGTGCATTTGGTCCTCGGAGACGTATCGGTCAATTTCGACATCAGCCCAGCCACCTCGTGGACATTTCACACACAGCCCGGTGCGATACGGCGGATCATCATGAATCTGCTGGGCAATTCGCTCAAATACACAAGCAGCGGCTTTGTCAACATCAACGTGCACCAGAGCACTGTAAAGGGCAACAACAATGCAAAAGGCGCTCATGTCGAGATCGTCATTACCGACTCAGGAAAGGGCATTTCGGAAGACTATCTTCAGAATCACTTGTGTACCCCTTCGCGCAGGAGGATATCCTATCCGCGGGCACAGGACTCGGGTTAAGCTTGGTGCACCAGATTGTTGTCAATCTAGGCGGGAGCATTCACGTCTGGAGCAAGTTGAACCTCGGCACCAGAGTCACCGTTCGACTTCCCCTACATGGTGCCATTCAATCTGCCGCAACATCTGGTCCACTCAAGTCTGCGGGCTTCAACGAATTCCAGGCGCAAGTGGCCGAGCTGAGAGGCCTTCGGGTCCGACTCTTGGGATTCCCAACCGATTACGGGGTCGAAAACCTCGAGGGTATATCTGGAACCATTGCCAGCGAAAGTGCCCTACTAGAACACCTCTGCAGGGAATGGCTGCACATGCACCCTATCGAAGAGCAGTCGGCCGAACCGCTTTACCCCGATCTCATCCTCTCCACTGACCGTCACGTGGACCAACTTTTGTATGACCGACGCCATGGCACTATCAACACTCCAATCGTGGTCATTTGTCGCAATGCCCTCGCCGCGCGTCAACTGTCCCTCTCGCCGAGATTCAAAACCAAAAACGTTGTCTTCGAGTTTATTTCACAGCCGTAAGTTCACCATCCACCCCTCCGCGTAACAACTGTCAATGTGATACTGACGATACTTTGCATTCAGTATCGGCCCGAGAAAACTTGCAAAGGTCCTTCTGTTGAGCTTCAGGCAGTGGACGAAGCTACAAGCCGGCGTGATCCCTACACCCACGGCCATGTCCCTGGCCACCGATCAACCCGCCCCTGCAGAGGCCGGCGACCACGGACTGACGGGGCTGGGTTTAGCCAAGATGGCCCGCAGTCCCGGCGCCAGTAGCACCGAGGCGTTTCCGGACGTCAACACCCCCAACGACGTGTTCTCCCCCGACTCGCAGATCAGCGAGCCGCAGTTCCCTCCGATCGAGGAACAACTGCATCTACATCAAACCCCGCCCTCGGCGACAGAGATCGGGAACCCCATAGACGGCATCGCCCTGCCCGACCGGTCCAAGGACGTCTCGCCGTCGACGCCGAACCTAGCGCCGTCGGCGGCTCCTGCCCCCCACCCCGGCGCGGCAACACCGACGACGCCCAAGCCGGACAAGCCGCGGTTCATCATCGTCGACGACAACCCGCTGAATCTCAAGATCCTGGCCTCGTACGTGAAGAAGCTGGGCCACCCTTTCGACAGTGCGACAGACGGCAGACAGGCCGTCGAGTGCTTTCAGAAGAACGCCGGCGGCGTCAGCTGCATCCTCGTGGACATCTCGATGCCCGTCATGGACGGCTTCGAGACGACGCGGCGCATCCGCGCGCACGAGAAGGCGCAGGGGTTATCTAGGTGTAATATTTTTGCGCTCACGGGGCTGGCGTCCGCGGGCGTGCAGCAGGAGGCGTTCGCGAGCGGGATTGATCTGTTTTTGACGAAGCCCGTGAGGCTGAAGGAGTTGAGTAAGATATTAGAGACGAGGGGTATTTCATGATTATGTGTAATGGGCTCATGTGTAATGCATCAGGGGATGATGACCTTGGAGGTTGGGGGCTTTTGGTGGTCCGGAAGGCAAAAAAGCAAAAAAGAAGGGGGGGCTTGGGAATGGGATGGGAAAATGACTGGAATGCGCTATGAGAGGGGGCGGCGGCAGATTTAGGCGTTTTGGTTCACGTACACGAATGATACCCATCGCCACGGCTAGCGTTCTACCCGAGTTGCTAGACTTTTGAAGATACCCATCCTTATGATGTAAGTAGGGATGGATTGGATGATGACCATTTTGGCGGGCGTCAATCCCCGCAACGGCGGGAATGAATGAGACACTTAGCTATCGATCTCGATCACAGAGCATAATCAGATGAACACGAGATCCAAAGTCTACCATCAGACGACCTGCCAGCTCCACTGGCACTGATTGATAAACAAACAACCCAGCATCGCATCACAATAGCCCTGCCTGCATCGGGAGACGTGCCCGGAACAAGTATCCATGAGCAAAGATCGACTACATTCCGTGATTCTCTCGGGTAGCGCGCGGCACGCACGTCCTCTTGCGGGCCTTGCGGGGAGTTGGATGTTGAATCTGGCAAGTGATATCTGTGTTGGGAAATATCCGCCTCCCCAAAACCAAGAGTTGCAAGGGTACATGTAACTCTACGACCAGAATACCGACGATTCTGGGAGTAAACAAACTCCGGACTCCCCAATTCCTCGTTATAGCAGAAAGACATAATACTAATGTAATATTGTGACATGCAGGATCCTTGATTACGGCTTCTGATGGGACGATGCTGTGTCGAGAGTTGCCGGCCCGAGCTCTCCCCCGAGCTGCTAGAAGAAGCTCGGGTATGTACCACTTCACTTTAAACATATGGAGAATTGTCTTGGCGCATACTCCAGTAGCCTTCGAGGAGGACCAGATGTGATGATGAACGACTCTTACGAGAGGAGGCAGGGAAGGCTTGCGGTGCATCGTGAAGCGGCAGCGAATAACACCCACCGCAGATATTACCCCCCCCAACTCTGAATGCAATTTTGGTTCCGAAAGGTTCCCATGATGTAGGTTCAATGCAACCTTCTACATATGTGCGGAAAGGCCGAAGTGGCGCAACAACCCACGACGCATTGTGTGATGGACAGACTCGGGGGGCCAAGTTTGGATATATAGCTGCTCGTTGCTTCAACCTTTTCTTCGAAGGAAGCGACAAATCGTTCCTATCTTCAGTCACGAATTTACAGAGAACAAAACTCTAGTCATTTGATCTGCCTGTTAAACCTCGGCGCAACCATGAAGTTCACATCCACCGCCGCCCTCTTCGCCCTGCCGCTCCTCAGCGCAGCCAGCACCATCAACCGCCGAACGCTCTCCGCCGTCGTCACCGTCGACACCAACAAAGTCGTCTCCACCAACGTCCCCGTCATTGAGTAAGTCTCTGTCATCTCCCCCTCCACGAAACTCCCGAACAACACCCCTATCTCGATTGTCACTAACCTCCGCCACCAGGGGCATCGTACAGCCCGGCGCCGTGCAAATCTCCTCCTCTGTGATCAACGAGTACTACCTCAACGCCACGGCCTACCTCAACCCCGACAAGACCATCGGCTACCACCTCTACAGCCTCACGGACGAGGACGGCTACGGCACCCTCGTCACGCTGCAGGGCATCGGCGACTACCGCTCGGGCGAGTTCTTCACCAAAGACGCGGCGACCGGGCAGTTCAGCCAGAACGGCGGCAACGTGCTCTTCTACAACGCCCTGGCGTACGCCTTGCTTGCGCCCTTGCAGGAGGCTGCGCTGCTTGTTCACCAGTAAAGGCGTCAACGGGTACTGGGTGATGTAGTTGTGAGGATGATGAGTGTTTTGGGGACAGGTACAATTGAAACTTTTGGTTCCTGTACATAGTAAAGCGCCTTGCTCAAATATTTTCACGGGGTTAAACAGGTGTGAAAGGCCAAATGCCATTCAACGCGAATAGCAATTAATCACCTTCTCCAACAACTCAGGGACTTTCCTCTACCAGCATTTCATTCCTATCCACAGCTGTTTTCACAATACTCCGATTCAACTGCCATGATATAGAACTGAATCATAGCAGGCTGTGTCTTGCTTACGGCTGGGTGACCGTTATTGGGTAACCTGACGCAGAGGTCTTGTGTCACGGGATGCACATGACGGAGAGCCAGTAAGATGCGTCTAAAGCAATGCTGTCAGCCACGCACGCAGGACCAATCTCCATGCAGGTCGGGTCAAAGTCTGACCGGAGATGCGGCTGTAGAAATCCGTTTGTCGGGCGGGGTGCCGGATCAGGCAGCATCGCGAGTTCTCAAACTTCGCAGACGGCACTGCCATTCGGAGCTCGACCTTCGTCGACGTTCTTCGGTCCTCGGTAGCGAACAATGAATCAGCTTCAGCATCGGAGTACATCTGAGCCAGCCGACCGCTCTCTACCTCTCGATCTGCGAGCGCATTTTCTTACTGGTTCAGGGGGCACCACGGTCGCGCCTTTGTTAAGTCCTAGCAATTCTTCTAATCTGCTGTCCACGGGTCTCGCATGGGGTGGAGACAGCAATCCCTACTCTCATTGGTATATCAACAGTGTCCAACAGCAGTTCGTCCCTCCCAAGCGTGCATGCATGCCTCTCAAAAGCTAATGATCTTGATTCCAGGTCGTTCGATCCAGCGAAGCACGCGTACGATGAAGCGGTCAAAATCCTACGAAAAGAGCTCACAACAACCGAGCGTGAACTAATAATGCTGGGAGAACACAACTCGATCCAAGATGTCGAATTAGCTCTTGGAAAGGCTTTGGAAGAATATCAAAAGAAAGCGAAAGGTTCTAAGGTTCGAGATTGGCTGGCAAAGTGCTCGTCTCGAGTAATGTACTATGGGGGTAGGTCGATGTTATTTTACGCCAAGTTCTCCAGGAACCAAGCTCATCATGTGGCAGCGGTGTTCGACACATTCTCGCAACATCATCCTGAATACGTATCTCTGGCATGGGGTGCTTTCAAGTTTCTATTTATTGTGAGTGGTCCTGGTCTTGGTACCTCTACTGGCTCTTTGCTGACTTACCGAGGCGGTTCTCAACTACGAGGAGCTGCTTGTGGAAGTTTCAAAAGCCGTTTCTCGAATCGCCGACGTACTACCCCGAACCAAGCTCCACTCGTTACTCTACTCTACCCCAAAAATGCAGGAGAACGTGGCTCAGCTCTATGCCAAAATCCTAGAGTTCTCGATCAAGGCTATCCAGTTCTATAAGAAAGGAAAATTGTCACATTCTATAGCCTCCGTTCTCAAGCCCTTTAGCTTGACCTTCAAGCCAATCATTGAAGAAATAAGGGAGAGGTCAATACGTGTGGACGAGCTTGCTAGTGCGCTTTCTAAGGCTGAGATCAGAGACCTTCACGTGAAGGTTCATGGGCTCAGCCAGTCGGTAGCACAACTGACTGAAATGGTGGCTTGTGAGTTGTAGCACAAACAACCCAAAGTTATCAAGTTTTGGCAACTACTGATGCTGTCCCAGTGCAAACCCAATCAATTGTATCCTTCCAAACACAGCACAAACAAATGTTTCAAACTGCGCAGATAGACGCCATACGATCAGCTATCCTGGTTGCGGACACCCCAGTAGCAGCCGAAAGCCTGGACTGGTGTCGGTCTATGCGAAATCGTCGCCGGCAAAGGTCTTCCACTCAATTACCTTCATCGGCTTTATACAAGCTGAAGCTCTGGGTCGCCAACTCAACTTCCTCTTTGTTACTCGCACAGGGTAGAGGTGTTACTACGAGCGCGCTTGATTTTGCAGCAGACTTTATCGATATTGTGATTGATCACGATTACCCAGTAATATGGGCTCTTCCATCAATCGTCGTCCAATCTAGCGAGATGACGCAACCAGTGTCGTTATCTGGAGTTCTTAGATCGCTCATATCCCAGATCTTGACGGCCAACCCAGACCTTACAGTTGAAGGGATTAACCCCCTTACAGTTCGGCATTTCCAAAGTGCTATGAATACAAGACAGTGGTTTGATATCTTTGATCGATGCATTACGAGCGCTACACGATTATTTGTTGTCATTGATATGAGTCTCATTGAGATAGCGTCGCAACATGATGAGGCGGAGGCCCAGTCCTTCGGTAAGGACGAATTCATTGAGCAGATGATCGGGATATTGTCACGAAAGGTAGCCGGGGGCCTCAAGATCATTATTGCATCTCTGGACTCCGAGGAGGTTGTCAATGAGAACCACATATGGACTGATAGAGGGCGTCGCGTGGAGATGATGATGAAGCGACCCAGACTTCGAGGGATAGATAGAGGGAAACAGCGACAGACTACAGCGATGTTAAGATCTAGTATGGCCTAAGGAATTTTGCTGAACGCAGAAGTATTAAATATCGCAACCTAGGTAGGCACTTGGAGAGAGAATTTGAGCGAAAACGGCAATTCCACAATACATTTTAAGTACAACGGACACCTAGTTCTGCTGAAAGGCTTCGATAGCACGAGATGTGAGCCTTGCTGCGCCACGTTAGGTTGAAAGCGACGTGGAAGGCCCCCGTCCAACCATTCGATGTTGGCACGCAGGTGGCCTCGGGTATATGTCACGTGCGTAAGATCGACCGATGGCAATTTTCATGAGCGAGGCGTATTGTCCCTCATCTACTGATGGTGTCAGCGTGAGAAGCTATCTTGCTGGTTTTCCCTCGTCCACCTTGTCTGAGAAACAACGTCTGAGCTATTGGGTTAGGCTCACAAGGAGCCTCTGAAACCTCTCTTGTACGCATCATATATTCTTCTCTTATCTTTCATTCAACTTCTCTACAAAAAGAACAGTAAACCCCGCACTCATTGCCAGGCTGGACAATCATTACCCTTTCCCCACCACGGTAGCATTGTCTGGGTTAACGCCTGCTTGGAACAACTATTGAGGCACAACAGGATTATCATGCTTCAGCATGAGCACGCGTTATAATAGCGGGCCTGAGGGTTCCGGCTTTAATGGCGGCAACACCTTTCCAGGAGGGGAGATCAACAGCAAACTGTTCATCAGCTCGACCATTTCGCGCGACGTCGACGTTACAAAGCCAGAAGAAGGCTTACTTTCCAGCCTAAATTCAAAATATGATTCCTCAAGTGAGCACTACAGAAAATCCTTTGACACATCCTGTTGTCCCTCTGCTAATGAAGCAAGAAGCTCTGCGATTGAACAACTCGCACGAAACATCAAATCAGCTGGGGCCCCAAAGCCATGAACGAAGGCCATGGAGTCCGTTCGGATCGCCTCAAGAGGTTCCACCTCATCCAGGAGGAGGATATCCAGCAGCCGTACCGAGGGGACCTGAGTCGCCGCTCGCAACTGGCGGGCCTACTCCCGTACCCGGGATGCCTCCAGGAACTATGTATCCCCCAGGCCTGGCTCACACGGTTGAAAGGCCGCCTCCTCTACCACCATCTCAACGATCACTATCTTCATCACTATCTTCAACATCGCGTACCCCATCGCCACCTCCAGGAAGATCGCAGATTCCAAACGGTAGGTCCGCTTCGGGCCCACGCAGAAAACCGTGGAGGCCGCCGTCTCGCCGAAGAAATAGGTCACCCGGCACCTACTACTCAACTGTCAAATCATCAAAAAGCTTCAAATGGCGAACAAAGCTACGGGGAAATCGGGACTCGATTACTGGCCACGAGCTCCCAGATTCACGCGCCCTACACCGGCTTCCACTAATTGGCAATGAGGTCGATCATGTCTCAGGAGACGAAGAAGTTGCAGGGGATTGCTCATTTACCACTCATCGGAAAGAAGTCGAAGTAGATTCTCTCGCAGAATCATTGAGCACCCTAGCGGAAAAACACCTCAAACTCGATGTCCTGGACCAGTCAAGAGACGTTTCAAACTTTGTATCCTATCTGATCGACACAATTCAGATGCTAGAAGCGGAAGTCAACTACAAAGAGGCAGGCTCTGAGGGCACTGTCACTGATAGTGATTATGACGGAGAAACTGTTCCAGACGTTTCAGCCGCTCCGTCATTCCGAACTATTCATCGGATCTATTGTGCCAATTCATCCCACAAACACGATCGGTCGTTTTTCGAAGACGAGCCGGTGGCCAGGAGAAAGTCCGGATCAACTCTTATTGAAGCCAGCAGCGAGATAAAGGACTTGTGGTCCTACCTACTCCGGCATCCAGAGTTCTGTTTCATCGTTATCAAAGAACACACATGTGTTAAGGATTCGTCTCAAGACTTATTTGGTGTTCAAAGGCAATCTCGAGCAATAAGCATACCATCAGAAAGATCTGAACGATTGGTAATTCTATCACCTGTACTCCGGAAGGGACTTTCCCAAATCTCTCAATATCCCCTTAAAAGCAGCCACCATATCGTCGAAAGTGGGATAGGCATGGACGCTACGTACGTTTTTCTTTTTCAACATCGAGCAAAGCTTGCGGAGCTTGCCCATGACGATGCATACCATTCCGTTGCTTCGCCGTTGTTGGCTTTTTTGAATAAATACTATGAAGAGGAGTGGGAAGAAGCGATCAATATGTTCGATCAGGGTGTCGTCAACGCTCGTCACCTACAAAAGCTTTTCCAGCCTAATCAATTGGTCATTTTCAAGAACACCGACAACTTCAACGTCTATGCGTTGGACAGTGCTCCGCTGATTTTGAAGGAACATGTCCTCTTCACAGGATGGTCCTATTCCTATGAGGAAGTCGACTTGCGACAGAAGATATGGTACACTCCCATGAATTCAGTCGGCGATGAAGAAGTCAAAATATCAGATCTTGAAGTTCATCCGGTTAGATTTGGGAGGGCGGAAGACCTTGAGAAGTTGACCAGAAGAGGCCGAACATTGTGGGGAATGAAGGGGCAACAATACACATGCTATACCGGCTGGGATCATCGACACGACCATTACTACGTAAGTTTTCTATCATTATTTCGCTTACCTTGCTGTGGTTTATATATGGTCTGCTAACAATTAAATTCAGAGCTCAGCCAGGTTCATGGTAGATTTGGCTACTTACCGGCTCATGCACCCGCCAAAGAAACCTGAATTTTCGTCCCAAACCCGGCGTCCTAGCAACAACACCTGGCCAAAGAACCTTAAGTGGGAAGACGAGATTACCCCCGACATGATCCTGCTTCTTCCTTCGACCGTGTACGGTTTCAATCTTCAGGAAAAGAAATGGGGTATGGCGGCCCTCGATATGGGAAACACTCAAAAGTTCAAGTTCACTCGGATGCTGACGAATTCGCAGTGGACCTAGACGTGGATAAGTTCCACCTAGTTACATGGAATAGAGACGCATTCAAGCGTCTGGTTGTTGAGGGAAAGACAAAGGAAATGATACATGCTCTCGTGGATATCCAAACAGCAACGAAAAAGATGGACGACATCATAACTGGAAAGGGTAACGGTCTCATAGTTCTTCTTCATGGCAGCCCGGGTACAGGGAAAACCCTGACGGCTGAAAGGTGAGACACACACATTTGGAAAGACTTTGATTTTTACTGAAGCTCTCACAGTGTTGCCGAAATTGCAGAGAAGCCTTTGTACCGTGTTACCTGCGGCGACATTGGTACTGAGGCTCAAGATGTCGAGAAGTATCTGTCTACGGTTCTATACCTGGGAAAGCTATGGGACTGCGGTACGTACGCTTTGACGATCATTCCTACGAATCATCTCTGATGCTTCGTAGTCCTTTTGCTTGACGAAGCCGATGTCTTCTTGGAAGAAAGAACTTTTGCCGACTTGCAAAGAAACAGTTTGGTGTCAGGTAAGCGTAAAACCCCATGCTGGCCATCCATCAGTTTGCTTTCATGATGTCTAATCATGCAAGAGCAGTTTTCCTGCGAACCTTGGAATACTACGAGGGTATCCTCATCCTCACGTCGAACCGCGTTGGCCACTTCGACGAAGCGTTCAAGTCACGTATCCAGGTGGCAATCCACTACGAAAATCTTTCCAAGAAGTCTCGCAAAGCCATCTGGCAAAACTTCCTCGAGATGATTGAGGATTCTGCAGATGAAGATGCGAACATCGCCGAGCTTGAAGGTCATTTGGATCAGCTAGCCTCAGAAGAGATGAACGGCAGGCAAATCCGCAATGCCTTACTCACGGCAAGACAACTGGCTAAACACCGGAAGGAACGGTTGGAATGGGAGCATTTGGATCAAGTAATGAAGACTTCGGCGGCTTTCAACAAGTATCTGAAGACTGTTCGTGGACAGAGTGACGATAAGCTAGCACGGGATGAGGGGCGGCGATGAAGTCGAAGCAACATGCAAGGCGGGGGACTCTTGGTTTTGGTTATCTTCACACAATGAATATTATGAAAGATAAACGACGTCCAATTCAATGATATCAATCAGTTTCCTTGATCTGAGTCAAATGCGGGAAAGTAGATCAGACCATTACATCAGACTTAAAGTTCTTTCCTAACACATGGGCCACTGGCATTAAACATAGAGTACACATCTGCCTAGGTCGCACCATTAATACCAGCTACTAGTTCTGTGGGAGTAGCAACTGATCAAAACCACGCAGGCTGACCGCAACGTTCATTGCCAAACTCCATGCGTGTAGGTGTTCTTTATACGGCGAGCTGCGAATCTTTGTGGTAGAAGCCCAACTTTCCGTTCGATTACCCAACAACAGCCGCCCAGCCGTAAGCAAGACACCCCCAACTTCTCACCTAATCAAGCCACCAAGTTGCACCACCGCCCTTGGGTGCTGACAATTCTGAAGCGCCACCCGGCTTGGGACGGAGGACTGATTGGGTCAGATCAAAACAATATGTGTCTTGACCACTGTCCAACCCCCATGGGTTTGGTTGACGACAGTCAATGGGCAGACTCGCAAGTCAGTATAATCACGCACTGGAACGTTGTGTATATGATCTCTGAGGACAACATTGGTGTTCGGAATCGGAGAGGGGGGGCTGAGTGGTAAAGGAACATGTCCGCTCCCTTTATGGCTCTGGTGCTGCTGTATTGTTATTGTAGAAATGACAAGCGGACCAAGCCAATTCACGTGGGAGCAAACTGAGTTCGGAGCTCATCCTGCTCCACGGCAACTCTCATGTTTTATTACAGGGTGCTTCAAGCACTTGTACCGGCCTGGCTTCGAAATTCACGAGTTCCGCGTCTCATCCTTTCCTCGTCAGTTTTCTGGTCATGCGCATCGATTGCTGTACGATCACTTATAAGAACCGCTACCCCGATGATTGTCATCACATCCATGAGTTTCTCAATTCTGAAATCCGGTTTCAGCTCCGCACACTCCACACGCTCACCATACCCATGCCGTGTCCAGCACGCCCTAGCCCCAATATTACGAGTAAACTGGATATCAGCAACCGTATCCCCAACCACTACCACCTTAGAAGCATCAACAACCGCATCAGCCAGCCCAGCATCACGCATCTTCGGCACCAGCACGGCCGTAAAACTCCTAACATCAGGCTTCCTCGTCGCACCGGGCGTCTTATCACCCCCACCAAATCCTTGAGCACATACTCATCAAGGCCATTATTCCGCAGCGCCGCGCGGACGGCCTGCACGCCCTTGTTGTTAACGATACCTAGCGACGGGGATCTTACGCTCTCGCAGGCTCGACAGGACCTGGTCGGCGTCGGGGAAGGCCCGGATGAGCGATTGGCTGTGCTCATGGGCGTACAGCCGGCGGTACTCGGCGATCCAGAGGTCCTGGTCGAGGTCCTGGTGTTTGGGATGCTTCGTAGAACTGATGGTGTGGTGGAAGTTTTACGCTTATGACGGGAGGCCAAGAATTCTTTTTGGTGCAAGAGACATACAGGTCTGCCACCACTGTTTACGCCTCCTGCCGCCCTGATATCAACGCCCAAAAGTCAATACTGCTGCAGATCGGCCATAATGGTAGCGACGAGTCCTTATAAAGACACCCTGGGAAGCAATCTGTGAGGATAGAATTCTGACAGGTTGAAACTCTGCGTACGCATGCCTTCTCTGCGCTTGTCGAAAAGTCTTCGTCTGCTGTAGAGGGGAGCAGAATGAATGCAGTATTGGATAAACGAACGCAAGAGATATCAGACTTTAGCCCGAATGTCTCGGGCATTAGCAAGATTCGACTTAAGTGGACCGCAGCTTCGAGAGGATATTCCCCCCGGCTCATCATTGGCTCGCTCGCATTCGAGTCGTGTAGTCCGAGCACACAGCCGCAGTATTCGACTCTTTCCTCAAGAAACGAGAAAAGATTCTGCAGTCAGTAAGGCGGCGTTCAGTTTGGGATTCGGCTTAGAACTGTTGGAATCACGCGCCTTGGGAGTCGGGGATAGACGGAGCAAAGCACGGTGCCACTCCGACGCATGGGGCAAAACCCACGCCGGCCCGGAGCCGACTGCCGTCCCACGTTGGGAAACGTCCGGAGAGGTCCTAGCTGGCCCACATTGCCGGCATCTGCTCTGGCACCTCGTCCAGCTCCCTCATACCGCCAAAAGACCCTGCTTCACCGAAGTCCCTGAACCCACCGCGGCGGCCAGGCACCCATTACACGACAGCCACAACTCAAACGGCTCTCCCAAGAAACACCGTCCCCAATCAAGTACTTCTTAATGCAACAAACCCAATTGGCCGGGTCCCCTTTCTGCAGGATTGTGGACCCGAAAGCGCCCAAGCAGTGACGCCGCGCTACCCTTGACTTCTTGGACAGATTGAGACAAGGGGCAGACGGCGCGCAGGTCTAAACCGGAGTCGTCAAAAAGAAAGGATTCAGCGCTAAATTCTGACGTAAAACGCCCGCAAATATGAATTTAATCTTCTTTTTGGGATGGGAAATCCGAGTCTCTGGGCGGGATGAATGAGGAGGGGGATTGTTGTTCGTCGGGTATATGTCGTGCAGCCGTCCGCAACCCCCTCTTCTGTGAGATAGCATTCACATTCTTGCATTTTCCGGAAAAAGTTCAGTCATCCCATCTGCGGATTTCATCCTAGGTCACGAACGCATACGAGTTGAGACGACGGAATCATGGCCAGCGCAGCCCCCGCCGTGATTGAAGAGTTGGCGGGGAACGGGACGGCCAAGGCGGGCAGCTTCCTCGCGTTCCTCGCGGAGGACGTGCAGAGGTCGCCGGTGCTGTATTCGACGTTCGCCGCGGTCCTGGCGCTTCTGGTGCTGGTGAACAGGTTGTCGTCGCCTGCGGTGGAGGAGCGGGAGCCGCCGCTGATGAGGCCCACGATTCCTGTGATTGGGCACCTGATTGGGATGATTAAGCACGAGAGTCATTATTTCAAGTTTCTTGAGTAAGTTTCGTGGCAACTTTGGGCTGGAATGGACGCAACTGAGAGATCTGGAGCTGATGTTGTGTGATGCAGACCTAGGGGCTTCCGGATCGCGACGCTGCCTATCCTGGGCGGAAAGGTGTACGGCGTGTGGTGTCCTATGCTGGGACAGGCTGTGCATCGCAACAAGGACCTCTCATTCGAGCCGTTTGCTCTCGAGTTCGCGCAGCGGGAGCTGGGGTTCGATAACGATACGCTCAAGATTCTGCGGGATTCGACGCTGATGCCGGAGTTCTTTGACGGGATCCACGCGGGGATGACGGCGACGAACGTGCGACGCATGAATGCGAATGCGTTGAGATACGTGGCCAAGGTGCTGGAAGAGATCCCGGCTGGGAAGGCGTTTGAGACCACCAACCTTTTCTTGTGGGTTAGGGACTTGATGACTCTGGCGACGGCTGAGGCGCTGTATGGGCCTGCGAACCCGCTTGCGAAGGATGCTAGCTTGATGGAAGAGGTTTGGTAAGTTCACCTGCGGCGTATCTCGCTTGATTTCACTGACACCACGTAGGGCCTTTGATGCCGGCTTGGGCCTGCTCATGCTGGGCGTTTTCCCATCCATCATTGCGAAGAGATGTTACCAGGCCCGCGCCAAACTTCAGGCGGTGCTGAGCGATTACTACGGAGCAAGGGAGGATGACCACGAGGAGGCGGCGCAAATTGTGAAGAACCGAGCAAACGTGCTCCGAAAACATGGCATCCCTGATAGGGAAGTTGGCACGTTCGAGATTGCTCTCCTCCACGTGGGCACATCCAACACGATCCCGACTCTGTTTTGGTTTGTTGCGCATGTCTTCACCAACGCCGAGCTGGTAGCCAAGCTCCGAGAAGAAGTGGCAGCGATTGCCACGCACGGATCGAACGGCGAAGTGACCATCGATATCGGTGCGATTGACGAAAAGTGCCCGTTGCTTGTGAGCTGCTACCGCGAGTCCATCCGGTTGTCGAATAAGGGCATGGGGCATCGCCGTGTGATGAAGGACACGACCATCTCCGACGGCAGGGGCAACACGTACCTCTTGAAGGAAGGCTGCAACATTCAGCTGTCCCACGAGGTCTCGCATAGCCTGGAGAGGGTCTGGGGAACAGACTACGACAAATTTGTGGCGGACAGGTTCGTAGACAAGAAGGCTGAGGGAGATATCATGATGGAAAAGGTCAAGAAGGCTGCATTCATCCCCTTTGGTGGTGGAAGGCACCTGTGCCCGGGACGCAACTTTGCGTTTGCTGAAAACCTGGGATTCGTGGCTTCGCTGGTGTTGGGCTTTGACGTGACGACGCTGGACGAGAACAAGAAGGCAACGACTGCGGCCCCAAAGATGGACCGGTGTCCGATGACGGCTGCGGCAGCCCGGCCGATCAACAATGGCGAGGGTTTCGGTGCCCGCGTCGCGAGACGGGAGGGGTGGGAGAGGGTCAAATGGCAATACACTAGCTGAGTGGTGTGAGGGTCCTAGGTTGCCAAGCCGTAGAAATCATTTCGCCCATTGATTCTGATCTGTTCAAAGAAGTGCTTCTCTTGGCACTGAAGCATGATGATGCAGCTGTACGACTGACGTTGGTGATGATGACAGGCGGCTCTCAATGGCCCCAGTCGTGGAGGGGCTAGTCGCGTGTCGCAGGCCTCTGATCAGCGCTTGTTGACGTCCGGCATTCGGAATGTGGAAGGGCAACCGATGGCGACGTGTTGCTGCAGCTGGGGTTCGACGGAGATTGGGCGGTGATGAGTGATGATGCTGAAAGTGCCGGGAATCAAGCTTGAAGCCCACAGAACGAGACCGGGGTGGAGCTGTCAAGGCCAAGACCAAGACGTGGGACCTGCAGCTGCATCGAGCTCATCGGAGCTGGAGCTGGAGCTGAAGCTCCTCTAGGTAAGATGGCTCAGCCACAGCCACATGTGACAGCCACCGACATTGACGTCATGGCGGCGTCGTACCAGCAGGAAGCAATGAAAGCTGGAAGCAGGAGCGACGGGATACTTGTTTTCCCACTTGGGTTGCTGCTACATTTCTTGTCCTCCTCTTGGAAACGAAATGTCACTGTGATCAAGTAGACAAAAACTCAAAAAAAAGAACATCTCGGCCCAACCCACCATTCCAGACCAACACACCTCGAAATGAGCTACGCGTTCCGTCGCGTATGCCTTCAATTGCCTGCCAGCATCGGTACCAAGCATGGCTCGCTGTGTCAAGCTTTCCGCCCAGCCGGAGTCGGCATCGGCAAAAGCATCCCAGCTTTCAGACGCGCGGCCAGTCACTCTGCAAACCGCCGGGATGAGGTCGAGAACGCCAAGGCCAAGAAGACCAACAGGGAGGACATGCACAAGGAGGAGCAGAAGGAGAAGGACGAACGCGCTGAGCTGTTTGCCTTGAGGAAGCAGGAGGAGAGGCCATGGCACCGCGCTGGCAATGAGGTTGAGCAGCGGGAGTCGTCCAAAGATCCGACAAACGGTGATAAGACCCGCGGTACGCACCGACTTCCCGCTTCGAATGCTTAAGCTTGCAGTGCCTTGCATGCTGACCCTGCTTTAGGACGCCTGCTCACAACTCCGACCCGGTTATTGAAGCTCATCCTGCCGCTGCCATTCTACGCCGAGCAAACGAGGATCATACAAGCCCCCAAGAAAGACGGCGAGAAAGATGGTGAACAGGAGGAGATTGCTCCCCTTGCACTCCTCGTCCACCCCCAGCAGCCATTGTCCTACCTCGAGAGGCTGCTCCAGGCCGAGATCCCACCAATTGACGACGGCCGTCGGGAGCGAATCCCCAGGATATACTTCCGAGCCGAGGCGGACCATAAAGGAAATGACCAGCACAAGGCTGCGACGAAGAAGCAAGAGGGCAACGTTGCCTCGTACTCCGGCCTAGGACGTGAGGGTCCGAAGAAGAAGCAGGACGATACCAACTGGGTCCGCTGGAGCAGCAGCACCGAGGTAGGTGACTTTATTCGAGACGCTGCACGCGGACGGGAGTTCTCTATCGGCATCGAGGGCTACGACCAGGAGCTTCGCGTGGCGGTGCCCAGCTTCAACGATCGAACATACTACATGCGAATCCGCTTGCGCAAGTTGTCGCACAAGGTCGAGCATTTCGCGAAGCTGAAGCAAGAGTGCGACACTCTCGCCCACCGAGGCGCCCATCGCATTGCCCAAGGCGGATTCGGAGTTCTGCTGGGCTGGTGGGGAGTAGTCTACTATGTGACCTTCCACACCGACTTTGGCTGGGATTTGGTCGAACCGGTAACATATCTGGTGGGCTTGACCACCATCATGGGCGGTTACCTCTGGTTTCTGTACATCAGCCGAGAGCTCAGCTACAAGGCGGCGCTCAACGTGACGGTATCGAAACGCCAGCAGGCGCTCTACCAGGCGCGCGGGTTTGATCCGCAGACATGGGAGCAGCTCGTGCACGAGGCCAACTCGCTGCGACGCGAGATCAAGATGGTGGCGACCGAGTACGACGTTGACTGGGACGAGACCAAGGACCTCGGCGGCGAGGAGGTGCAAGAGGTGCTAGACAAGGAGCGCAAGGACCGGCGACGGAAGGCCGACGAGGAGGACGTGGAGGAGGACGAAGACGATCGCGCACGTGAGCGTAAGGACCAGAAGAAGCAGGGGCAAAAGGAACCAGAGGGCGACGACAGCAAGAAGGCGTCGTAGAGCATTTGCCTCTTTCCAGTGCGATACCCCGATACAGTGTATGATGTTATTTACCGTTGCATCTCGAGCATGATAGACAGCGATAGTAATAAGCGTCCAAAGGTTCCGTCATGACCTGTTACTGGCGATGTGAACGGGAAAGTGTTGGTGTGTAGATGCTAAAAAGTCAGGCTGAATAGAATGCTGAATTGAAATTTCAGCTCCTCGGGGCCCCCAATGCAACCTCTTCACTTGGTATCCCCGTCACCTTGGCAAACAGCCCCCCTCTGCCGGTGTATCCCGGTGAAAGACGGGACGTGTCGGCCTCACCGAGCGGTGCGGGCATGCGCCTGCACAGCATTGTCACCAGCCAGCACACCCAAGACGCTAACACGTGCGCTACAGAAAAGCTCACAGGCGAGGAGCCACCGTCACCCAAGCTCCAGTGTCCAGGCCTGTACCATGCCCTTATCGGTTGGTGGCACCCCGCCGCGGCCGCCAGCGGGAGAGCTTCACCCCACATGATTGACGCATCATCATGCCACCACCCAACCAACAGGCCCCTGTTTGTCAGAATCTCCCTACCCTCGATATGCGACGGCGATGAATGGCCATCTCCGACCGAAGGAGGGGTTCTAGAAGGCCTCCCCGGATCTGACGATAGCCGCATGTGCCTGGGGACATCTCACGACGTCTGTTGTTCGCGTTGTCGCGTCTGGAAGTACTTATTGTCGCTAAAGAAGCTGCTTCTTCTCGACCCCGCCATCTCCCTTCTCGGCAGTGTCTCTCCTCTCTCCCAAGGTTCTCCCTTTGCTCCGAGCACATCAACAATCCCCGACGACGGCATCTTGGAGACGACCACCTCGAGAAATACCGCAGCGCACACCTCCATCTCGCTCGTGCAACCACACCGACTCACCGCGACCTGACCCCTCCTTGGGCCCCTCTCCCGCCCTCCACCAGGCTTCCCAAGGCGACTGCCCTAAGGGTCGTAGCTCCGCTCCACCGCCCAGAGCACGCCAGCCCACCACCATGCCTCCCCAAATCATCCACCTGCCCGACGGCCAAAAGTTCACAGTCACCCCCGTCTTCGCCGGCCTCTTCTTCAAGTCCCACGACCTCAACACCCACAACAACCCGTTCCCCATCGGCTGGACCATCGTCCTAAACACCGAGGACAACGACCCCGAGCCCTTCGGAGATGCCGCCGTCAATGGCGACCACAGCGACGATGAGGGCGCCCGCGTTGCCCGCCGGCACATCCACAGCTTCAAGCAGCCGACGCTGCAGAACGACAACCTTTTCATCTCGTCGATCTCTCAGCCCTCGAGCACCGAGTTCAAGCCCGCCGCGAGCCCCACCCGCCAGATTGCCATGATGCTTTGGGTGACCCTGTACTGGTACTTCCACCAGCCCCGACCCTCTCCCTACCTCGTCACTGAGGCCTCGCGACTCACTCCCGAGGCAGCCCGGCCCAAGGGCGAGTGGCGCATCAACATCAAGCGGGATGGCGTCTTACGCGGGCGGAACTTGATACCCAAGTTGGAGCGCATGGGGTTAATTGCCTCGCTGGACTCGGCTGTTGGAACGAGGCTTGAGGACAACAGGGAGGAGTGGTCACAGATGTTTGTCTCGCGAAAGATGTTCTGGCAGATACCCGGTCGCTTGTTCCTGTTCACACTGCAGAAGACGGGCGGCGGAGGGCCCTCAGACTCGCCGACAGGCAGCAGACCGACATCGCCTGTCCGCGCCGACTCGACCCATTCCCGCCACCACACACCCATACACACGCCGCACCAGTCGACCGGCAGCCGTTTCGACGTCGACCTCCCCGGGGGCCCGCCGCCCATGTCTGCGATCATCACGCCCAGCTTCCCCATCGGCCCGTTCTACTCGAGCTCGCATCTGCCGACGTACTACCCCCCAGCGCCACTGATGTACACAGTCACAGATGGCGTGCGGCACCCCATCCGCCCGAAGCCAGGCCGCATGGGCGAAGTATTCTACTCCCGCTACATCCCGAGCGCCGGCCAGTACCTCTCCTTCCGCGTCGCCTCCCTCGCCCCGAACGCCGTGCCCTACCTCGGACCAGTGGGCCCAAAGCCGGCGGAGAACCTGCATCTGATGAGTCTCTCCGACACGGCGCTCCTTCAAAAATGGCTCTCGAACCCCCGAGTGCAAGAGTTCTGGGGCGACTACACACCGAACTTCCTCGAAAACGCCCTCAGCTCGAAGCACTCGTTCCCCGCCATTGGCATGTGGGATGGCATCCCGTTCGGCTACTTTGAGATATACTGGGTCAAGGAGGATATCCTGGGACAGAAGCTGGGCAACGACGCCGACAACTGGGACCGCGGCATTCACCTCTTCATCGGCGAGGAGTGGGCCCGCGGCCGGGTGCCGGCGTGGCTGTCCAGCCTAGTGCACTGGTGTCTAACGGACGACTACCGTACGATGAACGTTTGCTTGGAGCCGCGGATAGACAACACAAGGTGAGACACTCTTTGGTTCTGAGAGTGGTATTGGTACTAACGGACAACAGGTTCCTCCGACTACTGGAGAGTGCAGGCTTCGCTAAAGAGCGCGAGATTGCGTTCTCCCACAAGCAGTCGTACTTTATGCGGATGAACAGAGACGCATGGGACGGCCCGGCGTTGTGATGCTTTCCTTACGGTTCTATTGATATTCTACAAAAGGAGGGAGCTGTGTGACATTTTGTAGCGGTAGTGGGTTTGCGACATGAGAGAAAGCGAGCGTACAGATGCTTATTTACCTTCATACATACATACGCGGGACACGGAATACCCGATTCAACCAGAAATCAGCTGCATAAAGAAGTGCTTTCGTGATTCCCATGCCCTTTCACTCGTGGCATCGCAATCATCAAATACGATGCCATCGCAAAACTGACTCGGGAGGAGCTCCGACGATCAACGGCCTCCAGCCACGACGTCACGGTGCAGTCACACCCGCCGGGTCGCGTGGACCTGACAGGGACTCCCAGCGCAAAAGGGTGGGGCCAGTGACAATTCACCCAGCTAGGGGGGGTCCCCCAGCCTGCCGAAACGACAACCTCCGACCGCTGACTGGGCCCTCCGCTGAGACACAACCGTAATCTTGTGACCGACAGCCGCACCACCCAAACTCTCCCAGTTCGCGATAAGACGTCTCCCGCCCCGACAGCAACAAACTCCCCGACCTACACACTCTCAATGACCTCGCCGCGCCAGACATGACAGGCCGCTCGCCCTCGTCCTCCGGCCTCCTCCCCATGCCCGGCTCGCCGTCCTCGTCGTGGGCGCTCTACCGCGCCCGCCTGTCCGCCATGTTCCGCCACGCCGACACGCAGGTCGTCGTGGCCTTTTGGCTCCTCGGTGCGTTCCCATCGTCCGCCCTCTGCCTCGTCACCCCCTTCCTGCTAACTCCGCGAGAAAAATAGGCCTGATCAACAACGTCCTCTACGTAATCATCCTCTCCGCCGCGCAGGACCTCGTCGGCTCCGCCGTGCCCAAGGGCGTCGTCCTCCTCGCCGACGTGCTGCCCTCCTTCTTCACGAAGCTCGTCGCGCCCTACTTCATCCACCGCGTCCCCTACGCCGCGCGCGTCTGCGTCCTCATCGCCCTCTCCGTCAGCGGCATGCTCCTCGTCGCGCTCACCCCGCCCGACAGGTCCGTCGCCGTCAAGATGGTCGGCGTCGGCATCGCAAGCCTCTCCTCCGGCGGCGGCGAGCTCAGCTTCCTCGGGCTGACGCACTACTACGGCCCCATGAGCCTCGCGGGCTGGGGCAGCGGGACGGGCGCCGCGGGGTTAGTGGGCGCGGGGCTGTATGTTGCGCTCACGGACTGGTGGGGCTTTTCTGTGAGGAACAGTTTGTTGTTTTCGGCGAGTCTGCCGTCGGTGATGTTTGTGAGCTTCTTTCTGGTGCTGCCCAAGGGCCCGTTGCGGGCGGGGAGGAAGGAGGAGGAGGAGTATACTGCCGTGCCGGGGGCGGACGACCTCGAGGAGGAGGATGTGGAGGAGATGCCGCGGGATGCGGCGTCGTCGGCGCTGCTGGCGCCCGGGCCGGGCGTGACGAGCACGGCGTACTCGGCCACCAAGCACCACGATGCGTCGTTCGACGCGAACCTGGCGAGGGCGAAGCGGCTGTTCTTTCCCTACATGCTGCCGCTGCTGCTGGTCTACGTCGCCGAGTACACGATCAACCAGGGCGTGGCGCCGACGCTGCTGTTCCCGCTGGAGTCGTCGCCGTTTAAGGAGTTCCGCGAGTTCTACCCGATGTACGGCTTCCTGTACCAGCTGGGCGTCTTCATCTCGCGCTCGTCGACGCCGTTCTTGCGGATCCACCGGCTGTACCTGCCCTCGTTCCTGCAGGTGGGCAACCTGGGGCTGCTGACGGCGCAGGCCATGTTTGACTTCCTGCCTGGGGTGTGGGTTGTGTTTGTGATTGTGTTCTGGGAGGGGTTGCTGGGCGGCGCAGTGTATGTGAATACGTTTGCGGAGATTATGGAGAAGGTGCCGGCGGAGGATAGGGAGTTCAGTCTGGCGGCGACGAGTGTGAGTGATAGCGGAGGCATCTGCATTGCTGGGTTTCTAGGGATTTTGATGGAGGTGCGGTTGTGTGAGTGGCAGGTTAGTAGGGGGCGGGACTGGTGTCGGAAGATTAAGGTGGGTTAGAATATTGATAGCGGTAGTCAGTCTAATATTACTGTTATTCTTCAATGTTTTAGACGTGGACTTAGTTTGTTGTGAAGTGAGGCTACGTTTGTGGATGGGGTCCAGACTCTCAAGGTCTATGAGGGCGACCTAAGCAAATCGACATCCACCGATTGAAGAAGCTTACAGTGGAGTTAGTTAAAGAGTGATCTTCTTGTTTACGCATACAAAGACGACGACGACGACGACGACGACGTAGTGTGTATGTATATAATCACTCTAGCATGGAATCTCAACAGAGATGCTTTTCTAAAGACCCATTCACGTGTCGGTGGGAAACCCTGGCTCATTCGCTGAGGGCAGTGCATCGTGAGTCGTAGTAGTAGTAAAAATGGTCACTCGAGATGGTGCGCGAATGGCGGATTGGGAGATTTGGCCTTGGCCTTGAGATGCAACTAGATCAAACAATCTGGTACGATGTGACGAGATGCGCACAATGAGACGGCTCAAGCGACGGGAGATTGACTAGGCTCAGCGGAGCATCGGACGACGTGTGTGTTTGTGTCTGGCGGCGATTGAACCAAGAAATCGGGCATTTCGTTACCGGCGGCTGTGTGAAGTAGGCGGTCCAGTCAATTCAGCAACAGTGGGATGCTACTGCGTGCGGTGTCGCGCATGAATGTCTCAATGGACCCCCACGGCCCATTCATCGTAGTCCACGGGGGCTGCCTTGGTTTGCAAGCCAAGGGCCAAGGGGGGCCAAGGCAAGGGCGCTCCCGAGAGGTGGCTTTCCATTTTTCGAAATGAGGCTGTTCCGACGTCAGAATGTGCCTGTGTTTTGCCTCTGGCCTGCGCTGTTTCCTCGCTGGCGCCCGTTGTTCCCGGTGGTGGCAGTCAGTGGTTTAGAGCCCCACTATTAATCGGTTCTGGCCTGATGGGGAAACAGCTCACTGACATGCCACTGACGGGCCGCTCCTGTCCCCCATTCGTTTGACTTGATATCAGTCAATGGGTGCTTTGTTTTTCCTTGGAAACGAGAAGTTGCGGTTTTCGTCCAATCATGGCCAGATTTCCAGGGAGGCACCCGGGAATTCAGTCAGAGATGGGCTCAAGATCGAGCCAGCGAAAGGCCTGGCACTGACCGCTTGGCGACTTGTGTCACGCTCTTAGGGGACGGGACGGTTTAGTGAGGTGTTGGCAGCCAGTCAACAGTGAGAAATGGCAGGAGAAGGCGGCAAGGAACCGGACCCGAGAAATTTTCATTGCCTCATTTTTTGATGGTTTTTTTCTTGGTACTATCAAACGGGAGTCATGCAATAAATAGCCTTAGGATAGTCTTATTTTTTCACCCATTGATAAAAACCATCAAAGGGGCTCCGTTCCGGTTCATCTTCGCCCAGACACGTCCTTGCTTCTGTCGTTTTTTTCTTAGATTGTGCAGATTCTGAGACCATCAAGACTGCCTGCCGCCGCTGCCATTGTTTTCTCTCTCCCATATTAAACGTCTTCGGACCGTTTTTCTAGAATCACCTTACACGCGCAGCAAAACGTCCCAACTGCAACGCACACAATTACTGCCAAGTCGGCTGGCGTTCTAGACTTCGCAGCCGCATCAGACGGAAAGAGCAACCCGAGAGCAACAACAGCGGTATCAGACGTGGACCCGACCTACGACCCTGGACTGAATCTGCTGCACCTTCCCGCCCCTGCCCAAAATCCAATCCACCTCACCCTGGAAGGCGCTCCCTTCACCGCAGCAGCCAGTCCGAACCCGACCGGACGACCGAGCACGACTTCCTCCCATCGCGATAAGAGGCGACCGTTCGGATTTGATACTGGACCGCCCCTTCCCTCTCATCTCTTATTAGGGTCTCGACTTCCATCCGGCAATTCACCCTTCACACAACCTTTTTTCATCTACTTTTTTTTCGCTTTTGTCACTGACTTCAGTCGGGATTGTTCCTTCCTAATGAGATTGCAAGAGTCGCCGTACGACCACAACCCGCGCTTATACCATAAATCTCACCAACACGCCACTTTCACACCACGCGCATTACCACCTTCAAGATGCCACTCTCAGCTTCACCTGCCCCCTCTCATCTCGATCCAGAGGCTATGAGCCTCGCGAGCATAGATCTCAGTTGCCCCTTCACCCGCTCCTTCCACGAATTCAACGAGCTGCCGCCGGAAATCCGCATTCGAATCTGGCGCATGGCGGTGCCCCGGCCTGCCGTGATTGAACGCGCCATGAACTACAGCCTCATGGAGCATACCCTTCGCCGCCAAGCGCCAATACCCGCGGTCCTTCAGGTTTGCCGAGAGTCTCGTGCGGAGCTGCTCTATGAGAGGGAGCACCGCCGGGGTAGAACGCGAGAACAGTTTGAGCTGGTGCACTCGTCAGGCGCAAGCGGAAGGGGGGCGTATGTCAATTGCGAAAAGGATACGCTCTACATCTATAGAGGTAAGAGCTTGGAATTGTCAAAATTTGAGGATCATGACTGACAAAAACAGCTCCTCCCCGCGCCACCATGCCAGACGCAGCAAACTTTGCCAACATCCAGCACCTCGCCATGGACTGGGGTCTCCGTCCGTGCTGGGTTCAGGGGCAATGCCTAGTTGGCATCCACTTCATACGGCAGTTTCCCTCTTTAAAGACGCTCACTCTCCTCGTGACGTTTCACGTCCACGCATTCGGCAGTTCCGAAGATGGCGAGTTCGCCTCCAAAGTCAAGCAGCAAGAACGTATCCAGCGTCGCCGCGCTCTCTGTGAGATCAAGTCCTGGGTTATGGACGCGATCGGCGAGACGAAGGAGTCCTTGCCAGATTGGAAGGCACCCGAAGTGAGAGCCGTCCGGAAGACGGACTATTGGACTGGTGGCAAGACGAGCACCCCGCGCCCGATTGTTTAGGATGCCAACGAGCCCCATGGTGCCCACTCTTGTTACGTGGTTATTGTGGCTTTCGTAGGACTGACCCAGGTCGCTATAAGCTACGGTTGGTCACCGTTTCCTCCTATGGCATGAGGGGAGACGACGAAGGGGGACGACGAAGAGAGACGACGAAGAGGGACGATAAAGGGGGACGATGAGGGGGGAGAACAACGGCGGAGAAGAAGACGACGGGAAAGACGACGGCGGCGGGAGATGACGACGGGAGACGACAAAAGACAACAGACAATTCAGGGTACACCTGGCTTGCGAACAGAAGCATTGTGCTTTGTAGGGATATGTTTCTTATGTTCATGGCATGGCGATGGCGTCGACGGTAGCATCAGCATTCTGAGTTTCTTTTGGGATGCATCACAGGCATGTTAGATACCACAGGAAAAAAAAGCACCTCTCATTTTCTTCTTCAACACATCGAGTAAGCATTGTGTATGACACGGGTTTCTCTGATCTTTCGATGGCACCGCCCGGTTTTCCTGTGTCTGATGGGGCTATGCTTTTGTGTTGCTCAACACACGCAAAGTATTGTTCTACTGGGCAGAACAGTAAATCACAGTAAAGAGAGAAAATGTGAACTGAAATCATGATGGAAACGACGATATCAGTAATGCTAATAATAGAAGCGACGACGAAAGCGTCAACAAAAACGACGACGACGACGATAGCAAGTATGCGGAAGAAGCAGTCACTCTACTCTCGACGACTACATCCCTTTGATTACATTTCCCTTAATACGTAAGAGTTCATTTTTATCCATCTGCAACCCGCCATAGCCTTCCCTCTCCAAGCTTGGCATCCACTTTCTCCAAGAGCCGTCGCGGGTGAGGTGACCCCCACGAGCTGAACGATATCAGACCAACAACACCGTCCCGCAACGCCGCTTGGCAGATCCGACTCCGGAGACTTTTGTTGTCTCATATCTCGGGCCGTTTCCGAGATGTCAATCGTGTCAGTGTTATCATCTCCGAACGGGTGGCTGGTGCTCGGGAATACGAACGGCGGTCGGGCTCGGATTTTGGGTGTCGGGCGAAAGAGTGTTGGTTGTTGGTTGTTTGGACTGCGGAATTCTCTTGGCGTTGGCTGATTGTGGAAAATGTTTATCCAGTTTTTGGGATGGGTTAGGTGAGATTGCTGCCCGTATTTTGGGTGTTGGAGGGTGCGTATGGATGCGGTTTTGAGGTGAAGTTTTGACTGCTACGCTTGGCCCGCATGGATACGTCTTGCTGGAGGGTCTGGTGGTATATCATTCCAATGCAACTTCCTGTGAGCTTATTGCCGCCCCCATATATATCATCGTTCAAATCATCTGACTTTAACCTCAATCCATGCGGGTGTGTGTGTCGTTGCAGAAAAGGGGCCCTGCAGGAGCCGCACCTGAACAACGTTTCTCAGGCCAATGCGGCAACATTCGGTGTTGTACGGAAACATTTCAGCTGAAAACCTTCCGGCCCATGTCATTCTTTTTCCATAGCGGGACGGATTTTAATTGGGAGTTCTAGTTGAAGTACAGTGGCATTTTGGGGAATCCTTGCCTTTGGAGTCGAGGGAGGGAGAAGAGGGGACAGTTTGGAGATGATGTACCTATGACGCATTCGCGGCTCACGGCGCCCCCTGTGAAGTGTGTCATCACCACCATTGACAACATTGCGATTTCAACTTCTGATCAAATTATTTTGAACGTGATTGGTTTTGCCCGATCCTGTTGACAACACCGCTTCACCGACCAATCTATTCCAAAAAGACCATCCATTTCGGAAAACGACTCCGATTCGCACCTTTGACAGCAATATCAGGTCAAAATGTCGTTCACACGAGCCCTTGCAGTCCGCCGCGCAGCCATCCCGAGGAGTATCCCGCGGGCCTCAATGCCCATCGCAGCAGCCAGACAAGTCAGATGGGACAGCGCCAAGTCGAATGACGGAGACCTTGGCGGGCCGGGTGGCCAAGAGCCAGTGCCTCCCCAAAGCGGCGCGTCGCAGAGTTGGTGAGTTGGCCTGAACTTAGGTCGGTTCTTTTATATTTACTGACTACAATCAGGCCCACCCTGGCAGCGATCGCTGCTGTGGGAGTTGGCGTCGGGGCCTACTTGGTTCATTTGAAGGGGAAGCCAAAAGGCACGAAGCCGCCGGGCGCAGGGGACTTTGATAAACTTGCACAGAAGGTCACGCCGGGAAAATAAGCGCTTCGATGAATGAAATTTCGAATGTCAAAAAGCTGGTCAGCCCAGACTGTATGATCTATGTTCGTGACGGAGAGCCAACAGACTTGTTTCGTGGGCATCGTTTGACTAAATACACGGAATATCGACAGGACGTGGTAGCTGTTACACTTAGTCCTGAGAGACGAAATTGCCTTGCCTCCATCAAGTTAAAATGCCTGATCTTTCACCCCATGTCCCCCGAAGAGACCGCTTCCCTCTAGGTACAGCAATCGCACTGGGCCTCCCCGTCAGCCGCACGTTTTTTGTCGATGCAAAAGAGGGATGGCTTACCGTGACGTAGCTGTTAGCAGCAGAAGTTGTGGACTGGCAACTTCCAGAACCCACGTGCTCGTTAGAAGCACAGGTCGATTGCATCTCCAACGCGTAACAAGTCTGGAAGTTTGTCTGGGACACTGTCAGTCAAAAGGATATTCCCCGAGGTACACAGTCTCTCCGGAAGGCTTACGCATGGCTGCACGACGGTCCTGCAAGCGGCGAAGATTGCCGGAACATTGAAAATGACGAGAACGAAGGTGATTGATCGCATATTTGTAGGACGAATAAAAATACTGAATACCGATGGCGCAACTAAAGAGTGTTGTAAGATCTGATGTCGAATTGCGATAATGGTGTCAAAGAACGATGTGAGCGTCGTCTATCCAAACTATTTATCCATTCGCCAGACCAAGCCTTCAGTTGTCCTATAATATTGAATGGATATCAATGGCACCAAGAACAGCGGCTCGACGTCGGAGAGTATCATCATCGCCGACGGCGTTTGAACCTCCGCCCGCCATTGAGTCCTTGGCAACTTTAGTACGATCCGCTATCGCGGCTGGTGGAGTCTTTTGATATTAAATTGGGAGTTCACGCTGCACAACGGTAATCCGTATTCACCGAGAGCGCTGAGTAAATCGCAGACCTAACCAAACCTACGTTGCGCGGTGAAGCCAAGCTTGAGGCGAACCCTTAACCACAGTGACTGATTCAATTGCGGACTAGTGGGGCGGTTGACCCACACTCGCCATACGCTGGATCTTTCAACGTTGTCTCTTACACCGGGAAAACTTCAAGAAGCAGCGAAGCATAGCTAAGACGATGTACATGAATAGGGAGCCACAAACTGGACTTCCGGCTTGATTAGTAAGCATTGTCAGGCAAGTCGTGTTAGTGTGAGTTGCTATACAAGCCAAGCCACCAGAGCCAAGTCAACCGCTGCAACCCAGGATGCGTCAGGCTACCGTATTGGTTGGGCTGCATCAGGTGCGCCATGCCATATCATGAGGTGTTATGGAAACCAGGGCTGACGGAAGCATATGCAGTCAGCCTCTTCCCCGCACGCAGTTCTTTCTTCCCTTCTAACTTTTTCTTGCTCACAGCATCTTCCGCAGGTAGGAAAGCCAGTTCATGCCGAAAAGTCTTCGTCATCTACCTTCGATCTTCTCGCATATTCCGACGGGGTGACGTCTGATGTTCCACTAACCCGGCTCAGCTGCCATCATCAGACGGTCACAATCAACTATATTGGTCAATATGTCTGATCCATCAATTTATACGATTGGCTGGATCTGCGCTGTCGTTCCTGAGTTCGTCGCAGCCCGGCTCTTCCTCGACGAGGTTCATGACGAGCCTAGATCGCAGTCCAAGAATGACAACAACACATATAAGCTCGGGCGCATGGGCAAACACAACGTGGTGATCGCAGTCCTCCCTCATGGCGAATATGGCGAAAGTTCAGCGGCAGTCGTCGCTCGGGATATGATCCGCACATTTGAGAACATCCGGGTTGGGCTGATGGTAGGCATTGGCGGCGGAGCTCCCAGTCCCAAAAACGACGTTCGTCTAGGCGATATCGTTGTCAGCTCTCCGGCAGGAGGCTATGGCGGCGTGCTTCAATACGACTTTGGCAAATCCATCGAGGGTGGAAAGTTTGAAATGACCGGGTTCCTGAATCAACCGCCACTTGCTCTCAAAACCGCCCTTAATAACCTGATTGCCGACTTCGAAATAGAGGGCAATTGGCTCGAAGATCGCATTCAAGAGCGTCTTAAGAGCGACAACTTGAAGAAGAAGTATAGCAGGCCAAGTTCCGAGTCCGACAGACTTTTCCGCAGCGACGTCGTGTATGACGCAAGCAAGACCGCGGCTTAGTATTGCGCCAATGACTTCGTGGAACGCTCGGAACGAGACGTGGGTTTAGCTTCCGTCGTCCATTACGGACTGATAGCCTCTGCGAACCAGGTCATGAAAGATGCTCAGAAGCGGGATGTGCTAGCAAAGGAAAAGAACGTGCTATGCTTCGAGATGGAGGCTGCTGGTTTAATGAACCAGTTCCCCTGTTTAGTTATAAGAGGAATCTGTGACTACTCTGACTCTCATAAAAACAAGCAATGGCAGGGATACGCTGCCATGGCGGCAGCTTCTTTCGCCAAATCGTTGGTCTGTTGTATCCCGCGTCAGAACCTTGAGAACGAGCGGTCTGTAGCAGCAGTATTATCTTCTAGTAAGTAGCTCTCGAATAGTCTCATCACAAAACATCACTTACATTCACACAATTTCTAATCAACATACTTCAGTCAATTCGGTCAGGGAGGATGTCTTCGCGATTAAAGATACTGTCGATCATGATACTCTGGACAAATTGCGAACGGCTCAGGGTGCCGAATTCGACAGCTATGAAGATCAACATGAACCGAGATGCCATCCAAGCACCAGAGTTGATATTCTTCGCGACATAGATCGCTGGGCTCGTGAAGCTACTGATCAGAGAATCTTCTGGCTTAGTGGATTGGCTGGAACGGGAAAGTCGATTATAGCCCGGACAATCGCCCAGGACCTCAACCAGGCAAACGTACTTGGCGCCACGTTCTTCTTCAAAAGAGGAGAAATTGATCGCAGCAGTGCGTCGTTGCTTTTCGGCACATTAGCCCGTCAACTAGCGCAGCGCCGACCCGAGTTAAGCCCGTACATAATAGAGGCGATCAAGCAGACGGACAACATCTCCTCAAAGAGCATGGAGGAGCAATTCACTAAGCTGATCTTCAACCCGCTCAAACACGCACCTTCAGATTCAGGGGCAGCCAAAAGTTTGGTTCTAGTACTCAACGCATTGGATGAGTGTTCGAATGAGAAGGATATTAAGGTTCTGCTACGTTTACTGATCAAGGCTGCATGTTCCGACGTTTGTGCCCTGAAGCTGCTCATCACAAGCAGGCCAGAGGTGACAATGCACGATGCATTAGGTTTTGTCCACGATGATCATTACCTGGAATTTCGACTACATGACACACCAAATGAAATTGTCGCTAGAGATATCTCCTTGTATCTTCAACATCAGTTAACAGAGATAAGAGTCTGGTGGAACACGAGATGCATCGACAGTCAGAAACTACAGTCGAATTGGCCTGGTCTGGAGAAGATCAACGCCCTTGTTGACATCGCGATACCGCTATTTCTTTTTGCAGCAATATCATGCCGCTTTATCCGAGACGAAATGTTTGGCAGTCCAGAGGAACAGCTCTTGAAGCTTATCCAGAGCGTTCAAAGAGGGGGCGTCAGCGACAAACTCCAAGAGACGTTTCAACCAGTCCTCAAACAATTTCAAGGCGATAGAACTTCAGCAGAACGAACGATCTTGCTTTAAAGATTCGGGAAGGTCATCGGCGCAATCATACTCCTCGAACAGCCTCTATCGATCAACTCGATTGCCGGCTTGTTAAGTCTCAAGGCTTCACAAATTAGTGGTATCTTAATCCCTTTCAGATCAGTTCTTGATCTTTCCAAGGAGGAAGACATGAGAGTAAAACTCTTCCACTCATCATTCCGCGACTTCCTACTGAGCCCAGCCGCCGGAGACTTCTCCATAAACTATACGGAGACACATTGGAGACTGGCGCTTGCCTGCCTCGATCTTCTCTCGAGTTCTCTGCATTACAACATTTGCGGCCTCAAACCAGCTGATCGACGGTCGACAATTTCGAAAGACATCTTGAAGCAACAACTCCCCCCGCATACACGATATGCTTGCCGTTTCTGGTTTCATCACCTAGAACAAGCAGGCCAACCTCTCGAGGACCACGGTCAAGTCCACAAATTCCTTCAAGATCGATTCCTTCATTGGATCGAGGCTCTCTGTCTTCTCGGAGAAGGCAATCATGCTGTACAAATGACAGGAACACTCATCCCCCTCGTTACGGTGAGCTTAAAAATCTGCCAGTCCATACCAGTGCTCCCTAGATGAATGTCTATGTGCACTAGCAAGTATGGATCAATATTTTTATCGTGCCCTCTTTGCTAATCTAGCTCCCAGCAACCGAAAAGCAGGCTTTACGATCTTTTGGAGGACTCACAGAGATTTCTTTCCAAATACATTTCCGTTATCATCGAGTATCCCCTGCAACTATATTGGTCAGCGTTGGCCTTTTCCCCCACAACAAGCTCTATCCGACACGGTTCCATAAAAGACCTTCCGAAGTGTATCAGTTTTCAACGACCACAGAAGTCCGAATGGAGACCTATGGTCCAGCACATTGGTCGTGGATATACGGGTCACAATTACCACTCCGTCGCCGTCTCTCCTGACTCCAGACTTATTGCGCTCGGTGACCGCCACGGATTCATCTCAGTTCGGTCGCTGTCTCAGGGCATTTCCCCGCTCACCATCTACATGCCCCGCCTTGCGTCTCTTGGTGAATACGTCCCAGTCACCTTTTCCAAGGACTCGAAGCGGATTGTATCGGCATATCAATGCGCATTTTACGTCTGGTCTGCTGAAACAGGCGCCGAGATGTATTCGTCTCCTTACCTCGATGGACGTCAAATAATGCATGTTGATGTTTCCCGCACTTCAGAGAAGATTGCAGTTTCTTATGATGATCTTACCGCTGCAATATGGACAGTCTCAACGGGGCATAGTCTCGAGCTGCTGCCGATGGGCAAATCCTCTGGAGGCAAGAACGATATCTCAGAGGACTCATTTGTCTGTTTCTCTCCAAACTCCGAGATTGTAGTGACCTCATCAAAACGTGGAGGTGTTTATCTTTGGGAAGTGTCGACAGGTAACTGCCTACGTACATTTGACACAAATGGTCCCGTGGAGCGCCAGCTTGCCTTCGTATCTGACACCAATCTCTTAATCGTTCAGGAGTCTAGTGGAGAAATACGAACCTTGAACATCGACACCGGTCGTTGGTCATCTCGAGCCTCAGGGAGAGAAATCACACATGGACTCATGGCTATTTCACACGACGCAAGGCTCGTTGCGCACAGAAGTCCCGCCGATAGCAACGCTATTCTCATTTCTTCGCTCGATACCAGCGAATACTATCAACGCCTTAATCTCGACGTCATTTCCCGCAGCAAACTATGGGGCATGAGATCATCCAACCGTAGGGATGGGGCAGCGGCATTCTCACCCGATGGCAAGTTTATCGTTTATGCTAAAGGCACCGAGGTTGCTATTTGGTCCTTATTCATGATTCGGAAACCAAGAACGCTGGAAAGTGGAGAATTGACTAAACCAACGCAGCCACGGTCTGCGGTAACCGAAAGCTGTTTCATACACCAGAGAGCTTCCGGAGAATCGGCACGGATCGTTTCCATGGACAAAAGCGACACCGATGAGATTAACATTTGGTCATCCGACACCGGTGAACTATGCCAGAAATTCAAAATCGAAGGAAACAAATGGAATTCGATAGATGCGACCTTGTCGCCTGATTCGAAACGTATATTCCTTTCTCGCAAGCAGGCAATATATAACATCGAGGACGGTACAATCGTTCGTGTCCTAAGGTCTCCCCTTCCCCCTAACTCTTGGAAATTTCGGCAGGGCTTGGCTCTGTTTTCGGCAGATTCAAATTCCTTTGCGTCCGGCTCATATCATGACTTCAGTCTCTGGTCATTAAATGGAGATTTGAAATTCCAAGACTCTGCCTGCGCGGGCACCCTTATCACAGTTACACCTGATTGGAAATCCGCAGCCTACATAGTCGAGTTGCCATGCCCACCAAACGAGGACGGAGAGTCTATTGCAGATAGGCCGTTACGCAAGATTAGGTACTTGAGCATTGGCACAGGCAAACATGTCGACATGCCTGGGAAAGTGGACACCCGCGGCTTCCTTGCAATATCACCAGACTCGAAATGGATAGCATCTGTGCCAGAACGTGGTGAAGAGCTCACTTTATGGCTAGCAAGTGAATGCTCATGCCAAGCCCTCTGCAGGCCCGGGTCTCGCATTACGGCGATCACATTTTCATCAAATTCGGAATCGCTAGCGTCAGCGGACAAGGCTCAAAAGATACGAATTTGGTCGACTTTTTCGGGACAATGCACCCAAGTCTTGTATGTGGGACGTAGTCTCGTCAGTCTGTGTTTCTCTCCCGACGATCTACAATTGAGGACTTCCTTTGGGGACATTACCATCGAAAAGTCTGTCCACACTTCTCAAGTAGCTGATCCTACCTTGGAAGATGCCGAACTTGGAGACACGTCTCTCTTCATCCGAAGGCCACGTTGGCAGGGCTACGGAATCGATGTCAGCGGCAAATGGATTACCTGGAACGGTGTCAACATCATATTCTTGCCGGCGGATATCAATCCTTCCTTGCATTTGAACTACCCTCGCTGGAATGACGGTGATTTGCGATACCAGGTTGCTGCTGGCGATTTTGTTGTTGCTTGGGTTAGCCCCTCTGGAGAGCTCTACACTATGGGATTCTCAAGAGATATCAAGCCCTTTGACTAAGTCTTCCGTCTAGAAGACTGTTTCCTTTGCCTTTCATGGAACTAGTCTACCGCTATTTTGTTCTGCTACATTGGTTGCATCTTTTTCTTTTATCCATGCTCTCTGCCCATATTTCGAGTCCCTTGGGTTTTCGATGACGTTGCAGTCTTTCATACAACTTAGTCTTAGAGACTGGCCGTATGGATGACAAATTGTGACTGTATTGTCTCATTACTCTACTATTCGATCCATTCCCCAGATTTCTGGCCAGACTGTCACACAATTAGAACATACACCTGTAAAATAATGCCAGTGATTATAACTAGACGAGTATTAATATCCTGCTCTCCGGAATGCCTCATCCATCTTCAACTCATGGACCTGTCGCTGTGCCTGGATACCCGCCGTAATCCGCACATTGTCCTCCTCTCCAACCTTCTTTTTCTTCTCGGAGACGCCCCCTCATCGATGCTCTCCAAATCACCAGCCAGCATATCAATTAGCCTCAGAAGTCGATGTCAAGGCCATACGGGCCACCCACATCTCGCCATCCACGTAGACGTAGTCGCACCCGGTAAGAAGCCCGGCGCAACGTACTTCTTCGACTTCCCAGCCGGGGCAATCAGTATAGGACTGTGGCGCTAATACCCAAGACATTTGTCTGACTTGAACCTAGGAGGGTCGTTAGGAAGTTGCATCCCAATCCTAAAGGCTACCAACAAGAGGAGTACAGCCCTGGGAATGAGTCAGAGCCCGAGCTGGACCGTGTGCGCGACCAGATCCAAGATAAAGGAAGAATACTTGTATGGACACCAGCCAACCTCGACGCTCAACGTGACGCTAATGACATTGGCGATGTTGATCTCTCGCGAAAACCCAACCGTGTACACAACATTGCTCGCTGTGGAGATGCGCCTCGCGTTGCCGACAAGGAACAATGCGTCGGTCCTCGTTGATAAACTGTAGATGCCGTACTCTGGATTGCGAGGGTTGTGAGGGTTGAACTGGTAGGTGATGAGGTCAGGGACCTTGAAGAGCCACGCCAGGTTCTTGTCCAGGCCGAGGCCTGCTTCGCGCGTAGACGGGTAGGTGCACGGCTCCACTGCGATATTGAAACACTCGATGGTGTCGAACGCCTCAATGTCGATGACAACGTAAGTTCAGTACTGCTTGTATGCCTCGTCGCTCTGCTGGCAGACAAGGAAGTAAATGGCCCGATTGAAAATCATGGCACTGGCTGCAAGTTTGCATCCTGCATAGTCTCACAGAAGAAGTAGTAGCGGGGACGGGTACTCAATCCACAGCCACTCAGTGTCCCTGTGTTTTCTGTGGAATTGCGACCGCGTTCTTGATCGAGCGCCGGGACTCCCGTTTGACGGCGGGTTCCCGGGGAGGAGAGGAAAAGATGCAGAAGGAGACTAGGGGAAATCAGAAGCCCCTTGGCTCTCTCACCGCTTCCAATGCTGCCCGGTGCCGCAAAGACCACAATCAGGGACAAAGGCTGATTTCTGAAGGCTTATGTAACTATCGCTTATTACTAGATCGTCAACATTGCTCACCTGAACATGACTACTACCTACAACTCTAGAGCACTGGCGTCAGAGCTGCACGATCATCGCTTCATGCGACAGAATGTAAGAGGAGCGACGAGTCCACCTAGTGGGAAGATTCTCAGCAGATGAAGGTTTTGGAGAATTGTTTTAGAAAAGCATGAGAGTAAAATATTGAGCATATTTCTCTGGGCACGGTTAAGAATTTGTTGCCATTAGACTGAGCTGGCAAAGGGGGAAAGGAAAAGCAAAACAAGGAAAACAGGGCAGCTGTACAAATAAAAACAAGATCTGGATCTACTTTCATCTCATCGGCATGAATCCAGTTGCTGGCACATTATTCTCATAATCATAGAATGATTGCTCGCACAACATCAACTCGACTCGGTGCTGCTTCATATAACTCTTTATATCATCCAGAAGCTTATGGTCGACTTGGACAAACTTTATCAGAGTCTGACTCTCTGTCTGTTCATCCTCAGAGTTGTAGAATGGCTCTGTCGCACTGAAAGTCAAGTTAAGGCCGGCGACCTTGCCCTGGCCTTTCGCGTCGTGAGCAAGAATGGCCATTGCTTTCTCCACCGCATCGAAAGATAGGTAAACTATGTGCGATTGCGAGTTGAAAAAGACGCCTTGATCCATGAGGTACAGCTGGCCTTGGTGAAGTCAGCTTTTTTTATCCGCAAATCATTGGGTTTCGTGCTGTTACCTCTGGTCTTAGCTTTGACCCTCGAATCTGTTGGTGGCGACAGGATTGCGGTCCGCCCAATGGCAGATTCACTCCCTGTCCCAGAGGTGAAGTCTATCGCAGCTTTGTTGAATGGCTTAAGATGATCGTTCATAGCCTTCACAAACACGGAAAGGTAAGTGTCTTTCTCAGGGTTTGCAGGGTCATGGCTATGCAGTTCCTTATCCGCCATCTTGTCTGGCCAGCTGAGTGAGATGATCTGAGGGTATTCTCTCTTCACTGAAGACGCGCCTACCGCGCCTGCAGGAACGATGATGACTTCATACGCCTCATCTTTAGTCACTGAAATGGATAGGTTTGGTATGACGATAACCTGCTCTGTGACAAAGTAAGAGGACGGAACGCCTGAGGGCGCAAGATCAACTCACCAACATGCTTGAATGGCAACATGAAGATTGCGTCAAACCCAAACCTGGGATCTTTACTGAGGCCCCAGTAGTCCTTCGGGCCGCAAAACCGTATCGAGCCGCTTCGAGGTCCGCCGAGTCCCGACATAACTTCGAATCTGCCCTCGCAGGTAAAGGGCGCTTGGAAAGGTACGCGCGGGGTTCCAAACGCATAGAGACCACACCCCAACCCGGGGAATTTGGAAGACCTGACGCCTTGGTAGTACTGCTGTTCCCATGCGCAGCCTGCCTCCCGGCTTTCGGCGCTGGTGGTTCTCCGCTTCTGAATGCCGTCCAGGTTTCCCGCGTCGGCGGGGTCCATCATGCGCTCCAGCTTGCGCCTGGCGGCGGCTTTTTCTTCTGGCGTACGACAATCGGACAAGGATCCGCGTGCAGCCATGATGCCGAATGAGATCTGTCTATAATGGTACGGGTAAGCTTAAATCGGTTTATTGCCAGCTCATTAAGCCTGGATTTCTGAAAGTGATGTTGTCTGTTTCGATTGTGAATGTCGGGTTGAGGGGAGGGATGCAATCGCGCTCGCATTTTGTGGCGGGGCAGGAGAGAAGGCGGTAAACTCCTGCAAGCATCTTGGGGCGAGGTCACTAGAAGCTTAAAGTCTACCCCTGTAATCTATAGTAATTAACCTGCTGCCGTTGAACTAGTAAGAACACGAACGCATGTATGAATGAAGAAAGCTCATTTCATCAGCGGCATGAACCAGTCATTGGCTTATCCTTCTTGTAGTTATAGAAGGACTGCTCGCAAAGCATAACCTGGATATCGTGTGCCTTCATATACGCCATGAGGCCATCCATCAACGAATAATCAATACTACGGAACTTCATCATGGTCTTGCTCCCGCCTTCCTCTTCGTCTTTGTAGAACGGCTCAGTGGCACTGCAGACCAGACTCAATCCAACAGTCTTCCCCTTGCCATCGCGGGCCTGAATGAGCATGACGTTCTCCAAGGAGTTGAAGGGCAGGAACATCGTCTGCGTCTCCGCGGTGAAAAGAATGCCCTCGCTCAAGAAGTGGATGCGTCCTGAGGCCGTCAGTTTGGCAACCACATGCCGCAAAGCAAGGTGCGCTTACCGTCAACATCGGATTTAACTCTTGCGTCTGATGGTGGCGAGAGAGTCACCTCCTCGCCCAACATTAACTTCGCATGAGGTTCCTCGCCGAGGTCAATGACCTCCTTGTCGAAAGCCTTAAGCTGGTCGTTTAGAACCTGCTTGAGCACGGTGCTGTAGGTATCCTTCTTGCCATCTGCGGCTTCACCGACTGTGCCGCCCAACTCTTTATCCGCTTGCTTTTCAGGCCAAGTGAAGGATATCATCTGCGGATACTCTCTTTTGATGGACGACGATCCCGTGGCGCCAGTCGGTACGATAATGACTTCGTAAGCTTGCTCCTTACTGAAGGTCTTGGACACATTAGGGAGTATGAACACTTGCTCTGTGACGTGGTAAGAAGTAGTACACAACTAGAGAGGGGATAATGCCTACCGATGTGCTTGTAAGGTATCATGAATACTGCATCAAAGATACCATCCTTATTAACACCCATGTAATTCTTGGGGCCACAGAGACGAAGCCCGCCGCTGCCAGGCCCCTCCGTTCCAGACATGCTTTCAATATGGCCCTTGCAAGTGAACGGTGAGTGGAACGGAACCTCTGGTGTGATGAGCCTACACCACCCGCACCCCATGCCGGAGAGGTCACTGGCGCTGACGCCCTGGTAATATTGATGCTGCCATTCGCGGCCCTCTTCCATGCTGCGTTTGTCGGTCCTCCGCTTCTGGATGCCGTCCATGTTCCCCGCATCGGACGCGTCCCGCTTCCGCTTAGCGGCCCCGCCAGCGGCCTTGCCCCCGCGACCGCCGCGTCATGAAGTGCCGCGCCGAGGCATAGTAACGGTTCTTCAAGTAAAGAAAGTATGATTGGCTTGAAGAAGTTTTGAGCTCAGTTTGTCACTGTTCAGAGCAAGATGCGGACAATGGAGCCTTCGGTGTGCTGGGGAAACGGTTCAGGGATCCAGACGTGGACGCGTTTTGCGGCGCTGGCAAGGAGCTAGGGAGGAGACGATTTGCAAGCATCAGGGGATGAGGTCATCGGAAGTTTAGAGTCTACCCCTGCGTGATTAACGCTATTGTAACTTGCACCGAACAGGAGATGTCTCCGTTTCTACGAAGTATTGTATATTTTGCTATTTTGAAGTTTGAAGTGATTTGTTGTTGTGAACTTGACGATGTTGTAGACGGTCAATTGAAAGAAACTCTCCATCTTCCATTTTCAAAGTCCACCCTCAATGGAGGGGACTCCTACAGCATCTTCACAGCAACACGATAAGACATTTTTAGATGTATTTCGTTGATGTTATTGAATTCGCTCAAATCACATATGCTAGCACACGTTTATCGTTTCTCTGTTCGTCATAATCATTCCCCTGCATCTACCATGCCTCCCACATCTGGGCTCCCATTGCAACCAGCCGGTTGAACAACTCATCCCTGGTGACAATCGCAGTGAGGTGGTGCTCCTTGCCCATTGTATCGGTAATAATAAGACCATCGGCAATCTCACGATCAGTCGCCCACCCCACAAAGATCTTGGACTTCCATCCGAGACCTCCAACCTTGCGGATTTCCTGGGAAACAACGTTAGAACGTGACACCTCAAGCTTTACGGGGGAAAGTCTTACTTGAATATCTCCAATGGCTACGGACCACACAGGCTTCACATCTTCCGCCTCCGTTGTCCAACTCAACGCCGGAGTCGTAGCGGTTGCCGTGATAAATGCGTGACCGCGCTTACCTTTGTATCTCGCCGGGAAGCTAATCGGACCCTTCTCAGGGTCGGGTTGCTTCTTGACGACGCCGAGGCGGTCCTTTGCGTGTTTGGCTCCGACCTTGGCCTTGACCTTGTCCGCGGCAAGTGTGGTGTTGATGCCACCCTTTGCGGTGCTCTTGATAAAGTTCAAAATCCGATGGCCCTTCTTCTGCTTGTGTTCTTCGGTCTCTGACTCCGCCGGGGCGAGGGCCACCTCGTCGGGCTGGACGGCTTCGTCTATCTCGTCTTGGTCGACGCCTTGTAAGTTCGTGAGTCGTTGGGTTTGCGCAGGACGCCGTTTAAACTTACCGAGGTGCTCTAGGCCTTGACCCGCAGTGGCGTGAGGCTCATCAGGAGGGGGTGTCGAGGAAACGGGCGGCGGCGGCAGGGGCGCCTTGTTTCTCTCACCAATACGGAGCAGCGTGATCGTAAGCTGGGCATTTGTGGGAATGCCCTTGAGAATGGTGTTTCGCAATTCAACATACTTTTTCCAATGAGGGTAGGTGCTGGACATTGACATACTTTAGACACGCGAGCAATCAGAGTTGACAGGAAGACTGACCGGTTGATAAACACCAGGCCTCTTTGGATAATGGGGTCGCCGAAGAAGGTAAAGCCGACGATGAATCCGGTTCCTTTGATAAGCATGTAGGAAGTTGTGAAGAGCGATCCGAGGAGCATGGGGAGCAGGACGCTGGCCAGGATAAGTCGGGGCCGTTGTTGGGGGAACGGTGGTGTCGGGCTGAGGGCGTTTCCAAATCGTTCGTACGTATCAACCAACTTTGAACAAATCAGATATGCCTCCACCAAAGCTGGCATACGTGTCTACTCACATCCGCAATAGCATGCATCACAGGCCTCGCCTGGGTCCAGACCGTCTCAGAGACCGGCTTCTTGGTCTTATCGTGGTGAGTAGGCGACGTAGCCCCACCGGTCTTGTCCTTGGCGTTGACGACATCTTCAGTGATATTAGTAGGGTCCGGCGCAGCGGTGTCGGTGTGGGGATCGCCTTGAGGATGTTTGCCCGCCGCGATGCTGATGACCAGCGATGAGATGCTTGTCACGAAGCTGTGCGCTTCCTGTTCCACGGCTTCGCCTGCATGCTTCTCGGGGGCTCCCGTTATGGAGTCGTCGGAAGCGAGGACGCCTGACGCGGGCTTCTTGACGCCGCCAGTCTTGCTATCGATGAGGGATGCGGGGGCGGGAGGGAAGCAAAAGGTGCGGGCTTCGGGAACTAGGACAAGGACAATGAGGAAGCTGACGAGCACGGGGATAACAAAGTCAAGCAGCCATGCGACGGTGTAGACGGATAGAAAGGCCGAAGTGCGCTTCCACTCGCGCCACGATCGGATGCGAACGATGTGCTTCCAGAATGAGAATGCGCCAACGATAACTGTCATGTACAGGCGTTCGACGTGGGCCCGAAGCTTGTCGGGCGAGAATTCCTCCTCATCTGCAATGTTAAGGTCGAGAGATGCCAGCTGCAGGGTGTCAGAACCTTAAACCGGGGAGGGTTGGATGGGATCATTGGACGAAGCTTACCGGTGGTTCTGGGATTGATTTGACGTGAAATACTTGCTAGGGGCACATCAGTATCGGCCACCAATGACACAGCATTCACTCATAGCGTGTATCGACGGCCTACCTTGTCGAAACGTCGGACGAGGATCCAAAGTTCCTCATTTGACAACCCACCGACCATCGGCTGTGCTACCTCTTTGGCGTGGGTGTTCCAGCCCAAGTTCTTGACCTCGACCTCATTGTGGTCCATCTGCGCATGTCCCTTCTCTTCGATTGGCGTCTCCTTGGTCGCCATGTCTGCAAGGTGGTGGCTGTCCGTGGGCCTCTCGTCCTCATGTGCTTCCACGATCTCCGGTTCCTGTCCCATCGTGGATTGGCTCGAGTAGCTAAAGTCCGATTGAGTTGGCGTATTTGAGGGGTCTACGATTGGTTGGAGTGCTGCTGCAGCAGTTGCTGGCGGTGGCTGTTGCTGAGCCGCCAGCTGCTCGTCTTCTTCTGTTGAGTGTCCCTTGAACATGGTGTCTGCAGGATGTCGGGGATGGAGACCAAACGGTGGTCCTGGATGCAAAAGCCAGGGAGCCCCTCGTATTTTGAAGCTGCAATGAGCTCCAAAAACATGGTTTGGAGCCAGGTCTAGATCCAGCCGCCGCCGACGTCAAGCGCGTAGCTGGCAACAGCTTTCCGCTTTGGGCAACGGACTCATGACGTCACGAGACGCGCATGCACTGATTGGTGCTCCGACAGGGAGATCGCGATGATCACACGCGGAAGATCTCCACATGGATGGGCTACGCGGGAAGGAATGACACCTGTTTACCGGATGATTGGATCCTCTCGCCTGCCCGTTTGACGGCTGCTGTTGCAGCTGCTGCAGCTGCATTCCTGATGCAGAAGGGAGAGGCCGCGCCGCACGTTCGATCCCTGAAAGTTAGGGAAGTTGAACATCATCCGAGCTCGATGAGGGCGATCATTGGCTGCTGTCTTCGTGTTTGTCTCGAGAGACTAGAGCCAAGCTACTGCATTCGGAAGTCATATCATCAACGGACAACACCATCGTGGGGATGTCGTGGACTGCGCTCTCGATGGAGTGGAGGCCATGTAAGTCTCTTGAGAGTAAAATGACCGCTCGATGCGTGTTTCTCAATCGCTTCAACGGATGCATTCTAAATAGAACGCAGACATAACACAGCAACTTTCCCCGGCATTTTTCTTTGAACCTTATTGTCCTCGTTTATCCCTTGAATCCTAGAGACACGACTAGTCCAGCCTCACCCGCGGGGTTGGAGACCAGTCTCTCGCCTGGACCAGCCGATCCAACACCTCACCGAGCTAATCCGGCCAAAACAACCTGTTTTTCCCAAGAAACAACACTCATAGTGCCTTGCTCCCACCCTCAGCTGCCGGCTTAGCGGCAACGGCTGCCGCCATCGTGGTTCCACTCGGACATTTCCCTCCAGGCCTGCTCCTCCACGCTAACCACAGCTCAGACACAGCGCCCGCGTGGCTCCACTCTAGGGCTTATGGCGATCTTGCCGTCGCACCAAACGCAACAACGGTTCACCAAGATCACCACACGGAAGGGTGGCCGAGTTGGTTATGGCGCCAGGTTAAGGTCAGCTTAACATCTGTTTCCTGGTGGGGCAACCCGCGCGAGTTCGAGTCTCGTCCCTTTCATTTTTTCATTTTTTTCTTCCGTCGTGCACATAGATTGACTTTTTGTTTGCTGCTTTTACATCATACGAAGCAGCACGTGTCTGTCAGGCCAGTCGTGCGACATCCGCTCAGAAGGGCTACTACTCAATATCAACATGGAAGTTGGTGCGCCTTATTATCATCATAGAGAGAGACCCAGAATATTGCTTCAAATACTTGTATTTAAGTTATAAAGATTACTTTTACGTCTAAATCATGCATTAAATCATGCCTGGCCCTTCCCAGGATGCATCATTAATATCCCGCCCACCACGTGTAGTTGTTGGTCTGCTCCGCGGTGTCCCACACCAACGGAACGCTGGTGTCCTCCGGCCTCTCAGGCCAGGCCTGCGCCAGGCCCTTCCACACCTTGACGTCCGTCCAGCTGGCCTTCGCACCGCTGGGCTGCGCGGCATCACCAGCGAAGAAGCTAAGACCGGTGCTGTCGTTGCGCGAGGGGTAGATGCGCGCCGTCAGCGCAAAGCGCTCGTTGACCCAGATCTCGAGCAGTGAGTTGTCGAGAATGACATGGAAGGTCAGGTCCTCGGTGGCAGTGGTGTTGCTGCCCTTCGCGTGGATCTCGTACGGCTGGAAGTGGCCGACGAAGGTGGCGTTGTTGAAGTTGGGGAGCAGCGAGCTGCGGTCGCGCAGGACGCGGATCTCGGAGGCGGCGGGGTCGAAGACAATGGTGGTGCGCTCGGCGTCGTCGGGGCTCTGGGCGACGACGATACCCGCGGGCCCGGAGAGGAGGTCCGCGCCGGAGAGGGTGGCGGTCAGCTCGTACGAGGAGCCGAGGTCGGCGGCGACGGACTTGGAGGCGTCGGTGAGCTCGCCGACCTCAATGTCCTGCTCGGCGGCGCCCTCGCGGAGGAGGGCGATGACGTCGGGCAGCGGGCGCAGGCCGAGGGTCTGCGCGGTGTAGCCGTTGCAGCTCTCGATGCAGTGGGAGCCGTCCTGCTGCTCGCCGCAGTTGACGACGCCGGCGGTCTCCTTGACGAAGAGCTCGACGGGCAGGTTCATGGCGCCCTGGTAGCCGAGCTGCTTAGAGGTGTTGAAGGCGTAGTCGGAGGCGATGTCCTCGTTGGCCCAGCCCCACATGACGCGGCGGCCGTTGGCGGAGCGGGTGTCCTTCCAGGTGGCCTGGGCGTAGGAGATGCCCCAGTCTAGGGCGCCGCCGGAGGTGGGCGTGAACTCGACGGAGCCGTTGTCGCGGCGGGCGACGTCGCCGCGGTTCCAGAGGGCCCACTGCTCCTTCCAGTGGGAGGTGGTGTTGCCGCCCTCGGCGCCCATGGAGACGAACCAGGCCTTGTCGGAGGAGTTGCCGATGGCGAGGTCGAAGAAGGAGCTGACCTCGAAGTTGTAGCCGTACGAGCCGGTGACGTCGGGGGCGCCGAGGGAGGAGTTGGCGGCGGGCTCCCAGAGGGCGCCGAGGAAGGTCCACTCGGTCAGGTTGGAGGCGGGCGCGGAGTAGAGGGGGATGCGGGGGCCGATGAAGCCGGGGCGGGCGGCGCCGGGGAGCGTGGCGGGGACGTCGCCGGTCTTGAGGCCGGAGCCGAGGACCATGTAGTAGTGGGGCTCGGCGACCTGGAGGAGGGCGTCGAGGTCGGTGGAGGGGAAGAAGCTGGGGTCTCGGAAGCCGGTGACGTTCCAGCCCTCGGGGGGCCCGTAGATGACGGTGCCGACCTCCTGCCAGGTCTCGCCGTGGTCGTCAGAGGTGAACATGGCCTGGACCTCGGTGCCGGTGATGTACGGCTGCTTCCAGTTCGTGGGCAGGGCGTGGATGCCGGTGCCGAACGTCAGGAGGGTCCCGTCATTCTGGCCCTCGGTGTTGACCACCTGGGTGGTGCCGGTGAACTGCGAGAGGGGGCCAGAGGGGTATCTGCCGGCGGCGAGGGAAACAGACGAGTCGTTGGACCAGTCGCGGACGTCAGTCCAGTGGAAGAGGTCCTTGGACACGGCGTGGCCCCAGGAGACGTTGCCCCAGTTGACGTGGTTGGGATGGAACTGGTAGTGCAGGTGGTACGTCTCGGTGGCCGGGTCGTAGACGGCGCCGCAGGGGTCGTTCATCCAGCTGTGAGGCCCGAGGAAGTGCGAGCGCGGCCTCCAGCGCGTGAAGAGGGTGTTGTTGCCCGCCGTCGCGAGGTACTCGGGCGTGATGGTCGTCGGCACAGTCGCCGCCGCGGGGACCGCAATGGCCCCGAGCGACGCGATGGCCGTGAAGACGGCGCTACCCTTGAGAATTGCCATGCTGTGCTGTAGAGACTGGTAAATCCGCCGCTTGACGTCCCAGACACTCTGGACGGTGAACCGTGAGCGGTTCATCTTATATACCAACGAACCAGGCGGCGCGCATCAGACGATCCGACCCCATCCATTTCCCATTCCACCCGGGGAAGAGGCTGACAGGCAGGCCGTCGATACGACGTCAGCCAGGGCCGGAGCCAAGATTGAGTCTCCGCCGTCAGACGCAAGGATACGGAGTCATGATCCCGGACTACTGCGGCTCGGCGAAGCTGGTCATGACGAATTGACGATGGCTAGTCGAAGATTGCCTACTATGGGCACACGAGCCAAGGGAAAGGTCGTTCCTTGGACTGAAGTTGCGGGCCGAAAGGAACTGCACCACGCGGTCGGGAAGTCGCTGGTATGGGGATGGGAATCGCGGGGCGGCCAAGCCGGACTGGAGACGCGCTACCCCGGCGGCGGTGGGTAGTGGCACTGTTGGTGGTGTTGAAGGAGGGAGAAATTGCGGGAGATGCGGAGTCGCGGGGGTCGGTCGGGACATAGTTCGCTGAAACTCCTCGTGCGGATGGACTGGGGGAGAAGAAAAAAAAAACAAACGGGCTGGCCTGGGCGTTTGTTTCTTGGCCTCATATCGCGCTCTCCCATGCATGATAAGTCAACCTAGCACGAAGCATAGCTGCACGTCTTTCGTTCCCCGAAAGTCTCTGTCCAGCTAGGCCTCGTTGTCCGCCTGGCCAGCCACTGCTGCGATGCGAGAAGCAGACTGGCAACCCAAAAGGCGCGTAGCCAAACCGCCAACTCCAACATGGGCGCATGACTTCGTGGGGATTTGCAATTTCCAGCGGTGCTTTGCTCGCTGTTACCACACATGGGGGACGCAAGGTTAAACGGCCGAAGAATCGCCAGACCAGCCCCGCCGCTAGATGGATCTCGTTGGATCTGGTGCGAATTTTGGGGGCTGTCACGCGCCATGCCATTCCGACCTTGGTACATGTGCCAGCACCCTGTTCTTAACTGCGTCTTGTTTGCGTCGTTCGTACCAGTCAATCGGGTGGTTTCTGGCCCAAGCTCGCTGTCGTTCGGACGACTTCCACTGGGGCGATAGAGTTCTGCGGAGGCATTAAAATGAGTTTGCGGAGGCAGTGTGGGGGAATAGTGGGATGCAGAGTCAGGTTTTGTTGGTCATGAGCGCACTCAAGAATGCTTCCAGAACGAATGCTAGTGAGCTGATGGCCATCGCGAGCTGTCAAATTCTCGCTATATTTACTCATCAGTTCCGCCGGCCAGCCTCATCAGGTTTTGTCGCTAATGCGAAGCCGATCGGATGGTTCTAAAGTCGGTCTGTCGGCAGTCGACAATGATGAGGAATCACGCGCGGGACAGGGAGAGGGGGCGAAAACCGCCGGGTTTGCCGACGGAAGAACGCATCTCCGCAATGTTCTGATTTCTTCTTCTTCTCTTGTTAAGGGCGGAACTGTCAGTAAGTGAAAAGTGTTTTTTGCCCGCAGAGTGTGTGCAAACCCAAAAGCTATAATCTACGAGCTATCGGTCATTTTCGCGAGTTGGAAGCGGAATCCCGGTTTTCGATCGGTCGAGTGGGGCCGATGCCACGCAATTTTGCGCCGCCCGCATCACCGGGGCCGAGCGCCGATTCTTCCGCTTGACTATCCGGAAGCTTCCACCAAATCGACATTTTCAGCTCCGCTACGTTTCCGCACATTTGATCGCGAGGATATGAGGTCTATTAAATCAAGTCGTCGCCCCGGGCCAAACATGTCTTTCTTAGAACTTGATCCCGGACAGGTCGGCCCGAGCCAACAGAATTCCCGAGAAACTAGCAAAGCTGGCGAAGTCGCCAACTCGGAATGAACATGTCTGTCATAACCAAATCTTGTGTAAGACGATTGCATCTTCGACATCTCAGAATCATCATTCGCCAAACTAAGTAGAAGCAAACCACCGGAAGAACTCTGTGACAAATCAACAAACACTCGTGAAAAACACCCTGCATGGACGTCGGACCGCAACCCACGGAGTTCATGGAGTGGAGCGATCATATCATTACGGACTCGGACAAAAGTTTAGAGCCTCGTCTTCGTGAGTTGCACTCAATGGAACTCGGCTATGCCAGTTGAAGATCATGACGGAGGAATGCCACATTACCCCGCTTGCTCGTGCCAGCGGATCTCTTATCACATGCGGCCACACGTGGCTAGCATGGGACGTCCCGCCATCCCTTGGGTAAGTTCGACCTCCACAATACGCTCAATATCTATCGTAATGACCCAGAAAGAGCCTCAAGATAATCAGGAAATCTTGGCTAGGCCATGGCTTCCGCCGAATCCGAAAATGTCATGTTAAGGACCCTCGCCGAGGGGGTACCCGACGCAGCACAAGACCCGGCTTCAAGTGCAGTCTCCCAGTTTCCCAACAGCCCAGATGGAGGCAGAGCCTGGCTCAAAGTGGGTGGCTCTTGGCTCATTTTCATGAACACTTACGGTATCGCGGCGACGTACGGTGCCTACCAGGCGTACTATCAAACCGATAAACTCGCCTCAAGCTCGCCTTCGGCGATATCATGGATCGGCACTACTCAAGTCTTTCTCCTGGGGTTCACCGGTATTCTCGCAGGTCCTCTGTACGACAATGGATACATAAGAAATCTGCTCGCCGTCGGCGGCTTCCTCGTCGTGTTTGGCTTCTTCATGCTCAGTATTGCAGCTGAATATTTTCACATTGTTCTCTCGCAGGGTATTTGCATCGGTATCGGCAAGTAGTGAAGCATCCGCGGTATCTGATATTCATGCAGCTAACGCAGTGTTAGGAAGCGGTTTACTTTACGTACCTGGCGTCTCGATCGTTTCCAATGCCTTCACCACCAAGCGCCCCATCGCCACTGGCATCGCAGCAACCGGATCAGCCGTAGGCGGGGTCCTATTCCCCATCCTATTCCGAAATCTCGAGCCGCGCATGGGATTTCCCTGGGTCAATCGTATTTTCGGCATCTTGGTCCTTGTCACCTCCCTCTTCGCCCTCATCCTCCTCCGCCCAGATCCCATCCAAAGTTCTCCCCGCAGGCGCGGTGGCGAGCTACTAGACTCCTCAGCACTAAAAGACATACCCTACGTCTTCTTCTGCCTGGGCCTCTTCTTCGTCGAGCTCGGCTACTGGATCCCGCCCTTCATCGTCGCCCCCTACGCCCAGCTCTCCCTCGGCACAAGCGCCGACTTCGCCTTCTACCTGTTAGCATACATGAACGCCGGCTCGCTAGCCGGACGCATCCTCCCCGCATGGATCGCGCAAGTCCGCACCATCGGGCCCGTGTGGGTCCTGATAGTCGGGTGCCTGAGTCTCGGGGCGCTGATCCTGGGCTGGATTGGCATCCGCGATGTGACGGGCATAACCATCTGGGGCGTCTCAGTTGGGTTCATGTCCGGGATCGCTGTGGCCTTGCCGAATGCTATTGTGCCGAGGCTCGCGCCGTATGCTAACGTTGTCGGGGCTAGGACGGGGATGATGTGGTGTTTTGTTGCGTTTGCGGCGTTGATTGGGGCGCCGATTGCGGGTGTTCTTGTCGATGCTGCAACGAACGATTATAGCCGCGGTCAGCTCTTTAGCGGGTTGAGTATCTGTTTGGGAGCTGCGCTGCTCTGTGTACCAGCTGTCCATGTTGCTAGAAGAAAGGAAGAGTAAGATATCAGGCATCGTGACATCACCTGGAAGGCTAGATGCTTTCGCTGTCGCTTGATGAAACTCGACTCTTTTGCTTCCGGCGACAGTATGCTTTCAATTGGAACCTCATATCTTCATTACTGCGTAGTAAGAATTTTGTTCAGCGGCCTGCAGGAACATCACTAGACTTGGCGATGAGTGGGTTTTGCTTCGGGGGAGATGATTTTGTTTCTATCTACGATGTTCTGTTCTCTATTTGCATGTAATCAACTCCACGTGAATGTCCTTGTCGGATTAAAGGACGTGCCGCCGACTAAACAAAACCAACAACACTACCACGTGCTTTTGCTGTACCTGCATCGTGAACAATCGTTGGCATTAGGTTCGGAACTTCTCCGCGACGGTATTAAAGGCAAGTGGGGGTGGAGACCAGGACACCGGGGATGCGTTTCAAGGTGAGCAGGGTTGTTGACAAACTAACTCCAAATCAGACAACATGGCAAGCAGTGTGTATTTTCTATCTTTCAATAAAGTGAAGATATTCATAAAATTTTCCTAGTTCCATGTCGTGATAGCTGTAGATATTGTCACTACCCAAGGTCTTGACATGTGTCAAAAGAAACAAGTCTTTTCAAACTAGTTGGGAACAGTCAGACATATCAAAACTGAGCTGATCATGTTCAACCGTCCCAAGAATGTTTGAGCATGCATACCTTAATTCTGGGTGGACGCTTTACCTTGAAGTCCTCACCGCTCAGCCATGATTTTCTCGCTCACCACCCCAGCCACCGAGCCAGGAACGGGATCGAACTGTCCAATCCTGACGGCACTCAGCTCCAACAACCCCACCATCGCCAGGCCCTTCTCCAATTGCCACGCCGTTTCCTCACCAGCTTCCCTGCCCCTCGGGTCAGGTCGGCCCCATTGGTGCAACTCTGCCTTGGAAATTCGTCGGTGTCGGGTTAATGAGGGCGACGTGCGCGTCCATACAAACCCCGGTCGTCTCCAAAACCAGAGTGCCAGACTCGCGAGGCAGGCGCGCCATTCCCCAGATTTCCCCCGCACCCATGGACCGAGTGTGGGACGGGGGGGAAGGGTGATCTTCTGCGGGGATAAGTTGCGGAAATCGAGGATGAACCTCGTCTTCCTCGGAACCTTCTCCTGCTTTTGCTCACTTTTTTGTTTCTTTCCTGCAATGCGCGCGTGATTGTATGCAGCTGGCCAAGGTCTTCAAAGCTTAAAACAGACTCGCATACAGCTTTGAAGCTTGTCGCAACGTTTCAACCAACCCAGCCAGCCTCTTAGGGCTCACCAATAGCAGTGCAGGATGGGCGGCTTTCGCGCGGTCGAGGATCGGCCCACGCCGAAGGAGGTGTACAACTGGCGCCTCTACATCGAGTCTGCGATTATTGCGACAGGGTCCCTGCTGTATGTTCCCAAGCTGCCTGGGCCAGATTTCTCGCGGAGAAGACTCAAGACAACGGGGCTTTACTGACACTGTTTCCCAGGTTTGGATACGACTCGGCGTTCATCGGAACAACGATCGCGCGAGCAAGTTTCGTGCGAGACTTCGGCATCACTTCGGCTACGTCGAAAGAGATATCGTCAAACATCACTTCGGCTTTCCAGGCCGGCGCTCTCGGTGGCGCGCTCATGTGTTTCTTCAGTATGAAGTCGTAGCTCTCTCGTCATAATGAAGCTGTACTAACTTTCCAAGTCACCGAGTATGTCGGCCGTAAATGGGCCCTCATTATCAGCAATCTGGTCTTCCTTGCAGGCGCGATTCCGATGGTCGCTGCCACGAACGATTTAGCATCAATGTACGCCGGCCGAGCTTTGACCGGCTGGGGCTGCGGCGTGATCACTGCGACCGTGCCGTCCTATATCGCCGAACTATCGATTCCCTCAATTCGTGGTATCCTCACCGGCCTGTTTGAAGTCACATACCAGACCGGCTCTCTCATCGGTTTCTGGATTAACTACGGTATTAACCAAAACATGAACCCGAACAGCTCCGCGTCCTGGCGCCTGCCCATGGCTATCCAGCTCATCCCTGCAGGTGGCTTGCTCATCGGAGGTTTCTTCCTGCACGAGTCGCCGCTGTGGCTTTACAGAAAGGGACGAGAGGAAGAGGGAGCAAAGGTCCTCGTGGCGCTCCGACATCTTCCGGAAGACCACCAGTACATGCAAGAGGAGGTAGAAATGATCCGCGCCAGACTTGCTGAGGAAGCTGCCGTCGCTAAGGCTTATGGCAACGGTTTCTATGCGTACATCCGCGGCTCTCTGTCTGAGTTGTCGCGAAAGGGCATGTGGAACCGCCTTCTGCTTGTGTTCGCTGCCTTCACTTTGCAGAACATGTCTGGTGCCGCAGGTAAGTTCGAAGCATTCCTGGCCACAGAAATTCTCTACATCTGTCGCGTTTCATGCCGAATTCGAAAGTCATTAACGAACTGTCAGCTATCAACTACTACTCTCCAACACTATTCGGCTCTATTGGTATCTCCGATGTGGCCTTGTACACGGGAATCTATGGCCTAGTCAAGGCCGTTGCCTCTATCATCTTTTACGGAGCTCTCATCGATATTTGGGGTCGCCGTCGACCAACGATCATATCTTCACTGGCGTGTTCGCTTTGCCTGTGGTTTGTCGGTGCTTATGTAAAGGTAAGCTTCTTCTGGAAGACTTCTGGAAGATCACGAAATCCTGTTTTAGGCTCTAACAGCTTCAGGTCGGAAACCCGGCCCCAATCATTGCTGCAGGTGGTGAACTCTCCTCGTCCACTAAATCAGGTGGGCAAGCTGCTACTGCGGCTATTATGATTTATTCCGTCTTGTGAGTTTATTTCGTCTCTAACTCGTAACTTCAGCCCTTAAATTGCATAAACAATTAACATTAAGCTAACACGTGCTCCCCTAGTTGGTCTTTCGGTCTCAACGGTATTCCGTAAGTCGCGACCAGATGCAATTGCGTGACGGCAATACTAACTCCTCTTAGTTGGATCGTTTCGGCTGAGATCTTCCCCGGCGCTCTTCGAAATCTTACGGGAACCTTCGCGGCCTTCACGCAGTGGCTCATTCAGTTCATCATCACGAAAGCGTTGCCGTACATTTTCAGCAGTCTAGACTATGGCGTATGGTTCTTCTTTGCCTGCTGGATGCTCACGGCTACGATTTGGGCATTCTTCTTTCTTCCTGAGACCAAGGGTGTCACAATTGACCAGATGGATACACTATTGTATGTTCTCATCTGCTTCCTCCACAGACTGTGTGCATCTCGGTGCAACTAGCTAACTCTTCAACTTAGTGGATATGAAGGTGATCGCCAGGTTCACAGCCAACAAGCAAAAGCGGATGATAGGAAGAGTCTGGACCAGAATATTCGTGAGGTTAACCGTGTCGACGAAGCGTAATGTGCCTCAAGTTAGGATTTAGCAGCTCTGCACACCCTTAAGGACATATCCGGAAGTTATCTAAATGCCGCCGGCACATAATTGGGATGGCCCGGTACAAGTGGGATTCAGCTTGCCGTATTTCCGACCACGCGTCACGCCGAAAGTGGTATGGTGATCTGCCGCCTGCACGTACTATGCAGCAAGCCTCAAATCATAATTCTGCCCGCATCATCGCTTTGAGCGCCTTGAGAATGTTGCGCATGAGACAGGCGCGGGAAGTTGCAGTCCCGTTGTCCTGAGACTCAACGCTCGTTAATAAGCTCCGACTAGCGCCGGGGTGGCCCTCAACCTTGAACGCGCGCGCGCTTGAAACGGGGGGCAAGTGATGAGACGGTACGCCTTACTTACGGCTAGACCTGTTGACGCGCAATGAACAGACCAGATCGGATTGACGAGTAAGGGCGTTTTAGTCCTGGCTTGTGATGAGAGAATAATGCGAAGGAAAGTGTTTGACTCGTTAACGGAGCCGAGCGGTCGGAGAGGGATCGACGGTGCAGTGAACGGCACATCATTGGCAGCTCTTGGCGACGGACCTTTCTTGGCGGTGTTGTTTGGACGGAGGGAGATCATGTGGTAACATTGTCGTGAGCACAATCTTCAGACGAGGATCGGTAGATCACCCAGGACACACCCCGGTCAAAGACACCAAGGACTCAACGTCGGGCTCTAATCCCATTGCCTAATTACTTCTTCCTGCATTGCAGCGTCATAAGAAGTTAGCGGGCGATAAGCTTAATCCTCCAACATGGCTAAAACAACGATGAAAAAGAAGCTTAGGGCTTTCGGCACTAGTCAGGAGTTTATGTCGCGAGAATTATGTCAAGTCCCGATAGCTTAAACTTTCTTTTGCACTCCACCTTGCCGCGGGGAAGGCGGCAACGCGGAGAAAAGGTGGAGGCCGGCCGCACGCCTCGCAGGGCGGCGGGAGCCGCGAGTAGCGTGTTTACAGTCTGCCAGACACCGGATGAGCATCCGCTACTCACTTTGTCCTGGTACGGATGTGGAGCCTCGTTTTCGGGGGCCCATGTGGAAGGTCCCCTGTTATTCGTTTGGAGAAGCCCGACATAGGCCTCATGTTACGAATGCGGTCTGACGGACCATGCAAGAGGCATCTTTTGCCCTGATATGATCGCCTTGATCTGCAGAGTTCGTCCCAGTCGACCGGCGACTTTGTGGCGCCACGGTCTCGGTAACCGGAATGAAGTGATTCTGCCCCCGTGACCTCCTTCTCTATGAGCAGATTCTGACTCTCACGACATGCCGCAGATCATCGCGACCGCTCAACGGCTTGCAGAGCTCGGGTTGTACGAGGTGCCCGAATTCGGAATATTTTCTATACTTTCTACTAGGTCATTGGGATGAAGCGTGACATCTTCAATCTACTTCCCGCTTCGCAGAGAGCTATCACCAACTTGGCCCTAGTGTGGCTTCCATCTTGAATCCAGCCAAGTTTGTTTCCTCCTGCCTTGCTGCACCCTATGAACGGACAGGTTCGCGTCAAACAGCACAATCGCGGCCGAGCGAGAGAGCCACGTATCTTGGCATCTAAAGTGGAATAATGTCCCGAAAGCTTAGAAAGGGAAACGGGCCTTGGCATCTAGGTTCAGCCCAAAACACATGTGCGGCTAAACTTTCTTCGTCTCGACTCCACCCAAAAGCTTGTCGCTTGTCAATACTTCCTGACTTCGGACGAGAGAGCGGGCGCAATCGCCGTGTGGGTTGCGACACTCCAGGAGCTTCAATCACGGAAGAGCGAAACGATCTCGAAAGCATCGCGGCTGAAGGACTCGGAGCCATCCTGCGGTGGATGATGGCCAGATGGCTCGATGTCCCTCGGACAACGGCGCATGTGCTCCTCCATTAGAGGCGATGACTCGCAAATGGTGATCTCGGGACAGTCAACGGATTCTCTATATATATGAACCGGAAATCGCCCATCTCCTCGGGAACACTCAGTATTCACATCAGGCTTTCACGTCTTTCACATTTTGCATCCATTGGCTGGTCCCTCATCATTTAATCCTATTGGTCTATCATTAATACCATTCGGCCCTCCTTAAAAACCCTTCCAAAATGCGTTTCACTCAGCTCATCCTCTCCATCTTCCTCTTCTTCTCCTTCGTCGCTGCCCTGCCAGTACCGGCACAGGCAGACGGAGAAGCTCTCGAGGCACTTGAGGCGCGGGCCAATAACGGTGGCAAGAAGGGTGGTGGCGGCAACAAGGGTAGCTCCAAGTCAACTTCCAAGGAGGTCAAGGGCATCGACAAGAACATCAACATCCAGAAGAACGAGTCCAAGGACGTCAAGAAGGTGCAGAAGGCCGAGGGAACTAAGAACTTCCCCAAAGAAAAGGCCAACCTTCAGAAGGACATCAAGGCTGGACAGACGCAACGCGCCAAGAACCAGAAGAATGCCGACCCTAAGAACAAGCAATTGAACGATGGTTTGAAGAAGGTAAGATACCTCCAAAATGCAAACGACGCGATCACGATCCTAATTTTGGAACTTAGGTTCAAGGTGCCCAAGCCAAGGAGTCTAATCAGGCCAAGGGCCTGACCGGCAATCCTAAGAAGGACAACGCAACTCTCAACAAGCTCGGCGGCGAGTTCAAGGATGGCCGCAAACAGAATGAGAAGAATAAGCAAGCTGTAAGTGTCTACAGTACACATCCCATAAAGTACCAGAATCTGATACTGAAGCAATTACAGGCCAAGAAGGGCGGCAAATAGATGTGAAGATGTATAGACGTGAATAGCTCTGTGGGAATCTACGGAAACGCTCCGTGCGGGATAACTTACGCCGGGATGGCGATGGCGGAGTCCAAAAAGATGTAATTTGAGACAGCCCAGCGTCGAAGACTTCTGAAATGAGACCGCGCCGTGCGCTAAGTCTCCCATAGTGTCGTGAACCTGCCGGTGACTAGACGGGCATGTGACTTCGTCTCTGATGCTAGTGTGACATTGCAAGATTGAGTAGTGGAATGGCATGCCATTAGGCGAGCCAAGAATTCTCAAAGGGTAGATGAGTCAAAGGTATTTAGCGCCATCGGTATTTACATTCGTTGATATACGGTGTCTGTTCAGCCTGGCATTGGTGACCTTTAGCCGTACTCTGACAAATATATTCCTGAGATCTCGTGATGTTGTATGCGAGAAATGATGGAAAATGATGTTTCTGAGATTCGGCGATGAGAACCCCAGCTTGGCGCCCCAGTTCTGTTGGTGCTCAACCACAGAGCACCAACAAGTCGAACCATTTACTAGACTGTCAAACCCCCAGTCAATATAACGAGACCCACGGATTACATCATTCTGTAAAATATAGTCAGCTGACCCAGAAGAAAAGAGGTGATCCGGCAGTCGGGATCTTTTCCTCCACCGATAGCTCCGTTCACAAACCGCGACATGGCGTCTTCTCGGCCGAATCTACATGCATCCTTCCAGATTCCTGACCACATCCGACGACATGTGAATCCATTCTATGGCCGCAGGACTAATGGTTGTGATACCTGCGGCTTCAGGCCAGAAAGTACCTCGAACCTAAGTCGTGAGCACGGCCTGAGGACCTGGACCGATGCTTCCCTATATTGCAACTTCTGTCACCTCATCGTCGCTCTGCATGATGACCTCAAGAAGAAGCACGCGATCGAGTTTGCAGACTTTGAAAAAGGCAAAATTGCTGTGTACAGCCGCAACAGTCGCGACGGTCGCAAACAATTTCTTCTGGGCCCCAATATACCGGACATAAACACGCCTCCGGCTGAACGGGAGACAATCATCTTTTACAACTTTCCCGGTATGTTGCAACCCTATATGAAGGTTTTGCTACCAGTGAACTCAGCATGGATGGACGTTGTACTTATTCTTGAACTAGATTCTCGGTTTCCATGGGAGGGCATCCCTTATGACCGTGACATGTCCGACACTGCTGGCTCAGAAGAATGCCTCCTTCTCTTGAAACATTGGATAGAAAGATGCCAAGCTTCACACACCGATTGCCCACCTTCTGATCACCCTCTACCGACTAGAGTCCTTGATGTCACCGCCAACCCCCCAAAGCTTGTCATCACGGCAAACTTGTCGCAAAAAGACGAAAGATACATCGCATTAAGTCACTGCTGGGGGCCATCTCAGCCGCTTAGAACTCTGAAGACAAACATCGGGCTGCACCAGGACGGAGTCGATCTCAGCAGCATGCCGCAAACCTTCAAAGATGCCGTCGCCGTGACACGATATCTGGGCATGCGACATATCTGGATCGACTCCCTCTGCATCGTGCAAGACGACGTCCTCGACTGGGAGCACGAAGCCGCCAGGATGGCTGACGTCTATGGCTTCGCCTATCTGGTTCTGGGCGCATCGTCTGCGTCTGACGGTACGAAGGGCTTCCTGGGCCGCCGCACTCATATCCGTGGCAGCGTGACGGTTCCCTGCTCAGCGAGCCCGCGCAAATTCAGCAAAATTCACTATCGGCCGGTGTTGGACCACAGCAAGGCGCTGTTCTCGGCGACCTTTGACGGTTCATTGTCAGAGCGGGGATGGGCATTCCAAGAGAGGGCTCTGGCGAAGCGCTTCGTTTCATTCGGCGAGTTTGAGCTCCAGTGGGCGTGTCGCTCACTTGAAGACTGTGAATGTGACGAATTCGACCTCAGGAAATCCCAAGTAGGTTTCAAAGGGGACAACACCTGGAGGTTTAGGGGTTCGGTGGGAATACACGCTAAAGGAGACGAAATGTCGACGCAGGATGTCTACTATTTCCATCGTCAATGGAGAAAATCGGTTGTCACACCCTATTCAGGGCGTAAGCTTACCTTCCAAGCAGACAGACTGGTCGCTTTGTCGGCGATCTCCCGAGTCTTCCAAGAGCGGGTGGACGACGAGTTCCTCGCGGGATTGTGGAGGAGGGAACTGGTTCATGATCTAAGCTGGAACAGATCTCGGGTAGAGGAGTCAAGGGGATGTCCTAACGCGCCGTCATGGAGTTGGGCTTCTATCGACGGTGCCGTTTCCTGGTGGAAATCCTCCTTCGTTGAATCATTGAGACACACGGAGCCTTGCCAAGTCATCGAAGCAGAATGCACTGCGGCCTTTGAGGTTAATCCCTTCGGGTCTGTGGAGAGCGGATATGTCATCCTGGAAGGTCTTCTGATCAAATCCACTGCACAATATCTCCACAATCCACCGCCGTCGCAGGAGGGCCGGCACTACTTTTTGACTGAATGGCCTGCTGGGGAGTTCTTCGCAGACTCGTTTCTAGGGACTGCCGATGTCGAGCTGAATGGCGAGGCTGTCAGCACTGCTGTCCGAGGCACACCTTCCAGTGCGCACTATCGACAAGAAGGGGTCGAATATCCTGTCTGGTGCTTTCTTTTGATCACAGGATACTTTGGCCGCGAAGACAAGTATGCTTACGTGCTGGTTCTCGGGAGGTCGGTCTGTCAACCCAGCGTGTTTGAAAGAGTTGGGCTGATGATTCTCAAGTTGGGCAAGGAATCATTGCCGAGCTTCCTTTCGCCAGGATTCTTTTCGAACTGGCGGAATGAAAGAGTTACCATCATATAGCATAATTGTACGGCACGTGAATGAAGAAAATGTATAATTGAAAGTCTTGTTTATTCTATACTAATGATGGGATACCTCCTTGAAAAGCAACGCTCGCTACATGAATTTGTAAAAGACTATTAAGAGTTTATATCTGGACACTTTATGTCCTCATTGATCTGTATTCATTCCAGGATCGCACTCATTGAGTGGCGGGACCCTTTCCCTTGGACTCCTTCTTCGTCTTGGACGAGCCAGAGTTCCACTTCTTGACGCGGACAAGGTAGTACGACACAACAGCAACAAAGATGTTGAAGAAAATGAAGGCCCACATGATGCCAAAGTTGCGCCAGCGCTCGTCGTAGAAGATGTTGCTGCCGGAGAGGTACTGGTCGGCGTTGCTGAGCGAGCAGTACCGGCACGACTCGGTGGCGTCGGGGTTCTGCAGCTGGCCGGGCGCCATCTTGAGGTAGTCGGCGAGGTACTCGCCGCAGGTCTGGTTGGCGGGCGGGTTGAAGACAGAGGTCTCGTCCGCGGAGCAGGTGACGGGGCGGCCGTGCAGCTGGGTGGAGACGATGCCGGCGACCCAGTAGGTGAACGGTGAGACGCGGTACATGAAGATCCAGAAGCCGGGGAGGGCAGTGGGAGACTGCAGGACACCGCAGAAGGTCAAGCTCATGAGGACGAGGAGGGTGACGACGCCGGAGGCGGTGAGAGCGTCGGGGAAGGCGGCGATGGTCATGTGCGCGAAGGAGGAGGCGTAGACGAGGAGCTGGATGGCGAAGAGCAGGACGGTGACCTGACGGACGGAGCTCTGGATGCCGATGACCGGGTAGTAGAAGCAGGCGAAGATGAGGATACCGGTGACGATCTGGTAGGGGATCTCGACGATGATGTTGGCGAACATGAAGGCCTTCCAGGAGTAGGCCTTGCTGGGTCGCTCGCGGACCTCGTAGAGGGAGCGCTGAGTGACGAAGTGAGGCTGGATCTGCTGGACGATGGTGGAGAAGATGGTGATAATCATGAAGACGGCGAAGACGACGTTCTGCATGCCGGCCATGGTGCCGTTCGCCTTGTAGAAGGAGAAGCCGACAAAGAGACCGGCGGCGATGCCGAGGACGAACTTGGCGAAGACGTAGTTGGGCATGCGCCAGTATTGCTGGAAGACGCGGACGGTAACTTCGGTGAGCTGGGTGGTGAAGGGCATGGCGAACTCGGAGTGAGCGCCAGCTTCCTCAGTGCCGGCGACCTGCTCGTTGGCCTTCTCGAGGTGGATGCGCTCGAGCTCGGCAGAGACGTCGGTGCGCTCTTCGCTCGACTTCCAGACGCTGTGCCAATCCTCGCCGCGCGAGTTAGTGCCGTTGTTGACAATCTCAAGCATGTACTCGGCAGGGTTTTCATCATCGTCACACTTGCGAGCACCGTGGGACTCGAAGTAGTTCAGAAGAGTGCGCGAGTTGTCGCCGATATCGCCAAAGTACACAGTCTTGCCGCCACGGGCAAGGAAGAGGAGACGGTCGAATTGCTGGAAGAGGATAGCGCTGGGCTGGTGGACGGTGCAGAGGACGGCTTGGCCGGCGTCGGCAAGCTTACGGAGGAAGGCGCAGATAGCCCAGGAGCTCTGGGAGTCGAGACCACTGGTAGGCTCATCGAGGAACAGAAGAAGCTTGGGCTTGGCTGCGAGTTCGACGCCGATGGTGAGGAGCTTACGCTGCTCGACGTTGAGGCCTTCACCCGGGACACCGACGACTGCGTCGGCGAAGTCGCGCATGTTGAGCATGTCGATGACCTCCTCGACGAAGGCGTACTTCTCCTCCTTGCTGACGGTCTTGGGCTGGCGGAGCATGGCGCTGAAGCGCAAGCTCTCGCGGACGGTTGCGGTAGCCAAGTGGAGATCTGGGAGATGTTAGCAATCATATGAGAGGGAGTCCGAAATAGTTTGCTTACCCTGCTGCTGAACGTAGCCAGTCTTGCGCTGGAAGCTGGCGTCGAGAGGCTTGCCGTTGACGAACATGTCACCGGTGATGACACCCATGGTGGTGCGCTGAGCGAGGACATCGAGAAGAGTTGTCTTGCCGGCGCCACTGACACCCATCAGAGCAGTAAGAGTTCCAGGCTTGACCCAGCCGTCGACGTGATCAAGCAACCGACGGGGCTCTCCCTTGATCTCAATGTCGTAGACGACGTCCCTCCAGGTGAAGATGTCCTTCTGGGGCGGGATGGAGCTGACGTTGGCATCGGGCTCGCTGTTCTTGCTCTTGACCGGGACGGCCATCTCCTCGTTGGAAACACTGCGGTTGACGCCGTCCTGGAGGTAGGCGGGAACGTGGCCGCGCTGGAAGACGAGGACCTCGGCGGAGCTGGTGGTGGCGGAGTTGAGCTCGGTGGCGACGAAGTAGATGATCATGAAGAAGAACAGGAAAGCGAGCAGGATGCCAAAGTTCCTCCAGACGTGGGAGTAGTAGTACTGGTAGTTGGTGTTGATGAACGCGTCGCCACTAACAGTGCGCTGACCAGCGATGGCGCCGACAGCAGAGCAGATCCAGGAGTCGCCGTTGAGGGGGGTGTACGAGGGGATGATCTCCGAGCAGGTGAACTCGCGACCGTGGAACTCGTTGGCGATGAGGATCTCGAAGGCGTAGAAGATGGGGTTGATCCATCGGATCCAGCCAAACCAGTCGACCATCTGGGGAACGCGAACAACGAAACCGGTGTAGATGACGAGAGCTAGGACCAGGACACCAGCAAGCATCATAGCCTGCGACACGGTCTTGGTAATGGCAGCCATTGTTCTGAAAACGGCACTCATGACGAAGGTGGAGATGTAGGTGATCAGGAAGTATAGGAAGAACTGGCCAGGCTCACGTCGCAGCCCGGCGAGGAAGTAGAGCACGAGGTTGAAGGTTGTTGCCGTGATGAACTTGATCGGGATATCTGCAGTGATTCCGGCGATGGCTTCAGCGGCAGGATGGTAGAAGGCGTAAGAGGCGTGCTTTTCGACGATTGGACGTTGATCGTAGAGACTGTTGATCTCGGAGATGGCAGTGAGAGCGTTCATGAGGATAGCCTGGAAGAGAACAGAGCCCTTGGCGTAGAAACCGGAAGTAGAGTCAGGAGTGCCGTAGAAGACCGAGCCGATGATGAGAGCCATCATGAGGTTGATGACTGCGGATGTTGCTGTTGCCGACATGTCGTTCCATATCCTCTGGTAGGCGCGCTTGGTGGTCAGGCCAACCTGCATCGTCATGGAGATGGTGTAGGGAGACTTGGGGCGGACGTGCTTCGCCTGCCTCTCGTTCTTCATCTGCCGCATCTCGGTGAGAGCCTGGCTGTTGGAGTCCATGGGGTAGGCCTCCTGATGCAGCTCAATCTCCTGGCGGAGAGCGGCGTACTCAGGGGACTGACGCCAGTACATCTCAAAGTCCTCAGGCGTGCGAGGGACCTGATTCTCCATGCCTGGGCGGGCACGGCGCTCCTGGGGGTTGGTGACGGAGGTAAGGAAGTCACCGGTGGTCTGGCGCTGAGGGCACTCCCATCCCATGCGTTCGAAGTACGCCTTGGCAGCGCTGGCAGGGCCGAAGTAGATCTGGCGACCCTCGTAGAGGACGACGGCCTTGTCGAAAAGGTCGTAGATGGCCTGGGAGGCCTGGTAGATGGCGACGGCGTTGGCGCTGCCGGTGAAGTCGGAGGCGAGGCGGAGAGCCTGGACGAACTTCAGAGCGGTCGCGGAGTCCAGGCCGCGGGTGCTGTTGTCCCACGCGCACATGGGGGATCCGGCGAGCATCATCTCGGCGATACTGACACGCTTGCGCTCACCGCCAGAGACGCCGCGGACGAAGTCGTTGCCGACCTTGGTGTTGTAGGTGTGGCTGAGACCGCAGACAGCCATGACGATCTGGGCGGCCTTCTTGGACATCTCATCGCGGGTCATGCCCTGGAGTCTCTTGGAGGGTGTGCGGACGGCGGCGGCGAACTCGAGGGTTTGGCCGACAGTGAGATGGGGGAAGTGCTTGTCAACCTGTGAAAGATTTGTTAGCTAGATGTCAGAAGTAAGATGGCGGATGAGGTTACGAACCTCTTGGTTGTAGACAGTCTCGCCCTTAAACTCCTTGACCATCCTCTTCTGAGGGATACCGTTGTAGTGGATAACAGAGTCGTGTCCCAAGCTCAGACCGTGAAGCTCACCGGTCATGGTCTTGAGCAGGGTACTGCATCCGGATCCGGGACGGCCCAGAACGATCAGAAGCTCGCCGCTGTTGAGGAGACCATCAAAGTTGTGGAGGATCCTCTTCGGCTCCTTCTTGCCGAAGCTCAGGTGCTCGCCGATCCTCAGGGGCGCCGCGAGGAATGAGCCCACGGTCTGCTGGAGCTGCAGGGCGGCACCTGTTCCGGAGACGTTGAGATCCTTGTAGGCGACACCGGCCTTCTTGATGCTGATGCCCTCGTTGGACATCTGCTGCATGATTCTCTGCAGCCATTTTGAGAGGTCGAAGGACTTGCTAGTGGGGTCGAGGGAGGGATCGTTGGTTGCGATGTTGGAGAGTTGCGGCTCGCCGAAGCTGACGCCGCTCTGGCGCCGTGACAGGGTGGTTGCGATTCTCTGAAGCTCTCTCCTGTCCTCCTCCTCAATCATCATGGTGTCGCGGTGGGTATCTCTCGTAGGGCTGGACAGGGTGGCATTGTCGTCTGATGAGTCGCCATTGTTCTTGCCGGTGTTGATGGGGGCGAAGCCGGCCTCCCATTGTTCTGATGAGGCTCTGCCGTTCATTGTGATAGAGGAGCCTGTTGAGTCTCGTGTGTCGGTTCGTTGTTGTGCCATGGTTGGGGGTGTGTTGCCAATGGCTAAGCTCAAGTGAGCTTGATATTATTAAGTAGTATTTGATCTTTGAACAGTGTGATTGGTGATCTGTGTGTTTGATGTCGATGTATCGTGTAAGTTGAAACGTTCACAGACGGTTACACTGATAGTTGTTGTTGAGATCTGGGGAAGTAACAGGAACGATAGCATGAATGGGATGACTGTGTTATTATATCAAAGAAGGCAGACGAGAGAGAGAAGTGTGCGTTTGCGGACATGAACCAACACCGGGGCCACCGAATATGGCGCCGCAAGCCCGCCAAGCCCAGCCCATCTTTTCCCCAGCGCTGAAGTTTGTTGCTGGTGCGCGGCCGAGTCAACAGTCGACTCCAGCTATGTTGTGTGTGCGGAGTTCGCAGAGCACCCGCCCGACCGCCGGCCCCGGTGAAGTGGCAATGAGGTCATGCCCCTGTAGTTCCCGCCCGACGAACCCTTCTCACCACCCCGAAACTGTTCCATTTGCGGGAAGGGCTGGATATGTCAGCCCGTCTGATGTGTGTGTGCATCTGTATTCGTGGGTGGTCCCGTCTTCTCCTGTGGCACGGTCTGTAGGCTGGCCGCTCCCGCGTTCCCAGCACCATGGATTACGGTCCGGGCGGGGTGTTGAAGGCACAGCTCGAGTCCGCAACCCGTCGTCGGGGAGCTCCAAGGCCCCGAGATGTGCTTACCGTAAGCCACGCAGGAGCCGCGCCGCGGCCCCAGAGACGAGTCAGGGTCGTTGGCTAGGCCTGTTGCGGCGGTGCGATCTGCTGGAATTCGGCCGAGGTGTCCTGAACCGTGTTAACCGTGTTCCGATTGCATCATGGTGGCCCCCCATTAGGCATTAGCCCACGGCACTCGTAAATATGACTGGTTAGTGGATTGTTCCCCTTTTCTCTCTTTGGTCCGTAAGTCCGTATATCTCTCTGCCCTGCACTGCTCGTAAATCTAGAGTTGCAGTGATTTCCACTTTCCGCTGGCGGACCCTCTTTCGGGAGATTCGCGTTCTCGGCAGGGCTGCTGCTGTTGCTGCGGCTGTCAAATACGCACCGATGTGATGAGGCTTACCAACAATTGAATCTCCCCGACTGCGGATTTGACTGGGTTTCTTTTGCAGTGGATCCGTCGGACTTTGGGGGAGATAGGGGTTGCGATATGTAAACAAGCCAGATCACTTTGCTTACAATGTACGAATACAATTTCCCACTGAAAGGGCTCCTCTCTTTCCCCCCTTTTCGCAGGCTGGCTTTAGTCAGTAAAGTCGGAGTTCAACATGTCGGGCTCCGGGATCACTATCAAGAGTCCGATCTCTCACAATGACGCCAGTCCGCAGGTTTAGCACGATGCATAATGTAGAACGGCCAGATCCATATTTACGAGACTAACACTTAGCTAGCGGAAACAACTCTTCAGTATCACTGCGTGTTTCCACGTGCAGTTCATGAGACGGTTCATAATTCTAGATCTGTTCCCCCCCTTATCTCCAGCCCCATCCCGTCTGTGTCCCTTTCCACACCTTCGGGCTCTCGAAGGCATGCGACCGGCTGGTGGAAACTCAGGCCGCTGAGTCAGTCTGTCCACCTTCGACCGCTTTCGCCGCACACAACACGCGGATCCTCCCCGCACCGACATGCCGAACTCTGAGAAAGATGTGCTGGGTTGGCCCCGGCCCGACTCTCAAGCTTTCTTAGGACATGATTCCAGAACAGCCCGTTGACGTGTTTTGCTCTCAGAATTTTGGTAAGCATTCACGCCGTCGCCTTGGCAAGCATCAACTCCGCACACCGAGTAGAGTAGAGTTTGCACTGCGTCACTGGAACTTTGGCTATTTCGTCCGGATTTCGCACTGAACGGCCCCCATCCCCTGAATTGGGCGATGTTGAGAGAGAATAGAGGTGTCCCTCGACCCATTGCTCCGGGTTCCCGTCCGCAACCCTCTCACTCCTTCTTGACACCCACTTTGCCGATCTTTCTGAGTCCCCAAATGGTCACCAGCAGGGTTGCGCCGTACAGCGCGAAGCAATACCAGAACGAAGCCCGATAGCCCTCCAGCAGCGCCGTTGGGCTCTCCTTGTCCGCCACGCCTGACTTGGCCGTCACGGCACTCGCAATCGCGCCCGACGACGCTAATCCCACGCTTTTGCCGATCTGGGCGATGGTGTTGTACACGCCGCCCGCAACACCCTGCGTCCTCGACGGGAACAGCGAGGTGATCAGCAGGTTCGAGATAGTGAAGAGCGTGTCCGCGCCGATGGCGTTCATGAACATGGCCCAGAAGATGCAGTACCAGTAGTTCCACGCCGGGTCCGCGACGGCCATCAGGATCGGGGACAGCGCCGCAAGGGCCACGGCGATGAGGATCGCGAGGTCGGCCCGGACGCGGTGCACGACGAGCCCGGCGACGACGTTGGCGAGCACGCCGCCCACCGGGGCCGGGAGGAAGCGGACCGAGGTGTCGATCGCCGAGAGCCGCTGCACGTACTGCAGGTAGAAGGAGCTCAGCTGCTCCGTCGCGTTGAAAGCGCCCCAGACCATGAAGACGCTGACGCAGATGCTGGTGAAGCTGCGGTTCTTCCAAAGAGAGTTCGGGATGATGGCCGGGCGGCCGAGGCGCTCTTGCCGCTCGACCCATCCGATGAAGCTGCCGATTAAGACACCCGAGACGACTAAGAGAGCAATGTTGGCTGGTTTCTTGATGTCACTCAGGCTCTCGGTCATGACGCTGGAGGGGCGGGTTAGTTTTTCTCCTCGTCTCATCTTTGGGTTTTGCCGATCGTCGCAGGGCTGGACTTACGCAAGAACATAGGAGACCATCGCCAGGAAGCCGCTCGCCAGGAACGCCCCGATCCAATCCACCTCGGTCAGGAAGCGATTCCACGTCACCGGTTCGCGCTTCCCGATACTCGGCAGCCACTTGAGGGCGATGAGGAAGATGACAGTGTTGATGATGGCCGCGATGTGGAAGCCCCATCTCCAGCCGATGGTGTCTGTGAAGACACCGCCGACACTGAGACCGACGGAGAACCCGATGGGCTGGCCGCCGCCCATGGAGGCGAATGCGATGTTGCGTCGCTTGCCTGAGGGGAATGCGTGTGTGATGATACTGACGGCGGATGGCAGACACATTGAGATCGCGATGCCGGCAAAGGCGCGGAACATGATCAGCTGGATTCCCGTCTTGGCCAGGCCGCAGGCCAGGGTGAAGGCCGATTGGAGGAAGCATCCCAAGAGATAGAGTTGCCGAGCTCCGAAGAGATCGGCCATGGCACCTGACAGGAGCAGAGTGCAACCGCAGGTCAGGGCGTACACCGAGGCAGGCCTTCACGGGGTGTTAGCAATGGTCCACCGGCAGGATATTGCTAAGGCTCATACCAAAGCAGTAAATTGCCTTCAAGATTCACATCCTTCGCCATTGCAGGGATGCAGACGGTAACAACACCAGCCAAGAGGGAACTGATGCCTGTGATACACGTCACCGATGAGATGACAACCACCGTCTTGCCCTTGGAGATGTCTTCATGCTGAGCATCTTCTGTGGAAAACACAGGCTGGTTGAGTCTCGAAGTAATTGACGATGAGGCCGAAAGTTCCGCCAGAGGAGACGCTGGAGCGTTGATAACCTCAACCGTAGTTGTCGACATGGTCAACCCTGACTCGATTCACAACGTTGCACTAGGTCGTGGCCAGGAAGACTACCTTTTTCACCAGACAAGACGATCGCTCAGAAACTGCTAGTCCTCCAGCACCGTATCACCATAGACCCAGCGAGCCGGTCACCCGGCGTAGAAATACTTCATTGTGCAAAATTTCGACCGATGTGCCCGAGATCGGCCGAGCGTGGAGCCCCGGAAGAGCCCCATGTTCGGATGTGTAAAAATGGAACCATTCAGTCTCTATGAGGAAAAATTACTTAATAGTATGCGGATCCATCAGGGTGTCACAGCTTTTAAGCATACGTCAAGGGCGCAAAGGGCGTGCGCGACATATGGCGCCAACATGTGTTGGTTTTGAAATTTCTAATATCCGTCGGGGTTTTGTAGTTGCGACGGCCATGACTCAACCAAGTTGGGGCTTTCAACGCGCTCGTGATGTTTCTTGCATTCAAAGAGTCATTCACGCGACTGTTGGCGGTTAATAAAAAAAATGAGTAGAAAAATGAGTAGAACTTGCATTAGCAAGTGCTTTCCATTAAAAAGTGTGACTTCGTTCCTACTTAGAAGTGAGCTGGGCTTTTCTGCCTTGAAAAAAAGGTGAGGCGAAGATGAGGACATGAGTATGACTGCCACCACATCAGCCTAGCGGCCGACGTAGTACTGATACATCTCAGCCCCAAACTTTTCAGTACTTTCTTCCACGAATTGTCATCAACAGGAGTCTAAAGAAATGCAGAACTTCCTCATCATCTTGGACTTATTTGCCACAGCAGTCATTTCACTCTTCAGGGCAACTGTAGCGGATCGATGCAGGACTTGAGAACAAGCAGTTACGTTTGGCGAATAAGGTTAGAATGTCTTTGACTTTCCTTTAGCAATATCATTTCACAGTAGCGTCGATTACAAACAGGTTGATACTGTTCATGTACTCGACACGGAACAGAAACTAGAAGAGGAAGCTGCAGAGAAACCCTAGGTAGAACAATGGGCTTTATTAGTGAAATACATGCACTGTTAGGTCTGAAGACTAGGTACTCAAATATGCATTGTGCTAACACCCAACATCGAGCACAGAGAAATTATGGCTAATATGATAACTTGTAAACCCAGATTGAAGCATGTCATATCTTCAAGGTCCAGAGCTGGTGGTGTCACAGGGCCTTAACAGAGATTTGGAGTGTCATAAGTCCTTTTCTATTGTGGTCAAGGAGTACGTTGATAATCTCGGGGATAGCGATGTGCTCACATTTCGCACATGAAGACAAGCTACACAACGAGAGGGATTCGCTAATGAACCAAACTAGAAGGAAACCTAGTGTGGAGAAACAAGGCCATGGAGTTCCTTCGGATTGTCTGTAGACGTACTTGACCCATCCCATAAGTGCCTGAATAAACTAGGGTTTAGCAACCAATCACATAGCTTGCCCTGGTCTAGCACCAGTATTTAATGTTAATTGGGCTGCACGGAGAATACCAAACTTCTGGGAGGGTTGTATCGTACGCAGTCGGGTTGGTCGCACTACCCGTGATCCTGGTCTTCCACAGCAGCGGGGGCGGCCGTCACGTTCGCATTCGTACCAGGGCACCCATGCGCCGCCGTGAGATCTGGGACGAACCTCCAATTCACCTCTTGTTCGGTGCAAAGCCCATACATCAACTCATGGGAATCAAAGAATCGCATTCTGGAGCAGAAGCTGGCGCAGTATAGGCTTGGGCTGTGATCAGGCGAGGCATTCTTCATGGGCTCGCACACTTTAAAGCTCGCCAAGGTGTCGACTTTCTGTTGTTACAGTGGGTCGCTCTCGCGTTCGCTTTCGTACGCCACGCTAATCTCGGGATCTTGCCTCTTAACCCCGTCAAGCCTCCAACATCTGGGGATAGGATCTGATCATTGCCCGATACGCAGAAGTCGCAATAGAGAGCTGAGACTTCATAGAGTTCGCCCTAACTTAGCGAGATTTTTCTCTGATTATTTTGCTTCTCCCGTGCTTCATCATATCATCCATCCGACAACATCATCACAATCGACAACAACAAGCATCCAAAGCTTCGACGACAAAGTCATTGCTGTGGCACCAGAACCAGAATGGCACAGGCCAATCCAAAATGCGACGACGAAAGTCGCGTTCAGGATGACGCTGATGCTGAGCACCACTTCAATGTTTTCAATCAGCCCAAACGACTGCCCGCATGGCTCGATCACTTCAACGCGAAAGACCTCAAGATTCTATTCAAGTGCTCCCTAGCCGTTTGGATCCTCACTCTCTTCATCTTCATTAAAGCCACTTTGGCTGTCATCGGGCAGGCTGTCTTCTTCGGATGGTGGGACTCATGGTATCTTTCCTTTCCTCATCCAGGGTACTGACTGCAGTCGTAGTATCGTTCTCTTCATGATGCCGCCTTCTGGTGTTGTCCTCATCCATATCCTGAGCGGCCTGATGATCTGCGTTGGTCTTGCAATAGGCTGGGCTTGGGGTACGATCACGATGAAAGCCGCACTGGCTACGAGGCCTCAAGCAGACTTGATGAGGCAGTTTCAGGAATTGCAACAATCGCCAAACGCGGGAGAACCCAACTTTTTGCAAATCGCCATATTCGAGGGTCGTCTGCTTGACGTACGAGTCACGGCAACATACTTCTGCATGATGGGGTTGTTTGTCTATCTAATGGTGAGTCTGGCGGTAGCATTTGAGCTGGTCCGTAAGCATGCTAACTGGGAATTAGGCTCGTATCCGAGTCGCCGCGCCAAACATGACACTGGTCGGCATCTTCGCCCTCATCACCGCCGATATCTACCTCACGAGTGCTCCCACGATCCCGACATTCCAAGGAACGATCCCAAAGAGCATGCTGATCCCGGTTGGAATTGCCGTGGGTATTGGTGCATTCTGCAATATTGCCATATTCCCGCAGTCTACGTCAGAAATCGTGCTGGACGGTATGGCGGACCTGGTGAGCCCCATGAAGGGTTTCGTCAAGGCCCTGACTTGGCAGCTCGCAAACCGCCAGAGCCGATTTAGTTTGGATCGACTGTTGCAGTTGAAGAGTCAACTAGCGATGGCGCACAAGAGTCTTGGGTCGTCCGTCGGATTCCTGGCCTTGGACTTTTCTTTCCGGAAATGGAGCCCTGAGGATGTTAAATCTCTACAGGACCCGCTCCGACAAGTTTCTGTTGCCTTCAACGGTCTTTTGCAGCTGTTTGTAACCATGGAAGAGAAGAGTCTCAAAGCCAGTGCTCTCACCGAAGCTGCCATGGCTCTCGAGAACCAAAAAGACGCTAGTAACAAACAGCGCCCGCTCGCTTATCACATCGCCAGAGCAATCGATGTCCGTGACAGTGTCAAACATCCAGACACGGAGAAAATGCTGGAAAAGACGTTAGATGTAGTATCATCAACCGCCCAGCCTTTGTTGAGTGCGTTGGGTCAAGCTCTGGACGCTATCGTGTCTGCACTTCAAGGAGTGTCGACATCATCGGTCGACTTGGAGCGCCAGCAAACGCTGGATTTGCTGAACGAGGCATTGATCGACTTTGAAGCATCCACTCAGCAGCTTACGGCCCTGCACTCACATCTATTCGACGCCGATGGTAGAGTTATTTACGACCAGAATGGTCAGGTACCTCCGCTATACGGTCTGATGACGGGACTCTTACTACAAGAGAGACTCATCAGCCTATCCCGGAAGACCGCGACGATGCTCGAAACAGTAATCAAGATCGACCAGTCCCGACCTCGGAAAAGCCTTTGGCTGCCAAAGGGGTTGCAACGCCTTTTTGGTCTGGGTCTATCCCAAACTGAAACTCCGAGCACAACAGAGGGAGCAGTGGACTTGGCTCGAACCATGTCCACAGTCTCACGACCGGAGAAGAAGTCTCGACTTTTTAGTAGAAAGAAGAAGACCAAAGAGAAGACCGACGACCCCAACACGGCGGCCGAACTCATCAAGAGCATGAGGAACCCTACGAGCCGAACGAGAAGCAAGCCAAGCATGATTTTCCTGGGCCTAATTCACTGGTTCACTGACGTCGAAGGCATCCACGCTTTACGCACACTGGTGGTGACCATCGCTTTGGCACTGCCGGCCGTCATCCCATCATCTGCGGGCTTTTATTACCGCGAAAAGGGATTCTGGGCCATGGTAATGGGCCAACTTGCTATCGAGCCGTACATGTCAGACTTGCTGTCTGGAATCATCATCCGAACACTCAGCACAGTGGCAGGTGGCATAATTGGACTAGTCTGCTGGTACATCGGTGCTGGGTCTGGCCCAGGCAATCCATACGGCCTTGCTGCTGTGATGGCTGTGCTGATCATCCCTCTCATGTGGTGGAGGCTTTTCACGCCACCAGAGCACTTAGCCGCGGGCATCATGCTTGCCGCCACTGCATACATGGTTGTTGCATACAGCTGGATCGACTCGCATGTGCCGACCTACGGCAACCCCGGTGTTGGGTATCAGATCTTCTGGCGACGAGTTCTTCTCGTTCTCGTAGGAAATGCTAGCGCAATGCTTATTGGTTTTTTTCCGCGACCGATGACTGGGAGTCGGCAGTATCGACACATTCTGTCCACGTCTTTACTGGGGGTAAAAGACCGCTATGCTCTGCTGGTATCGACTTGGCGCATGCCTCCTGAGGATCTCGTCCAATTCATCGAGAAGGAGACAGCCATGTGCGATGGGATCTTGGACGCCATTGGTCGGCCTATAGAACTTACCAAGTTCGAGTTCTCTACGTCCAACATCGACACTAAGACGCTTCGAAGGGCGACATACCTATGTAAGAGCATCAACGCAAGTTTGGCAGAGCTCGGTCTCTACATGACCGAGCTGCCACTTCCGCTCCGGGCTCGACTCATGTCTTCCATGAGCATCGACGATGAGAATCTGGTTGTGGATCTTATGTCAACACTATCACTTGTTCAACAGTCTTTGGATTCGGGCGAGCCGTTGCCCGCCCTATTGCCAACGCCTCTGATCAGCAGAGCTCTCAGGGCTAGAGAAGTTCAACGGGCAAAACAGGACGACTTGAATGTCCGAGAGCAGCTTGAAGGCCACGAGGGCAGGCAGTTGATTGGGGCCATCAACGCCTTCACACGCTTCCTTGGCGCGGTCGATGATCTCGTGATGGTGACTAAGAAGGCAGTCGGAGAGACATCTCATGTCAACTTGGAAATATTTGGAAAGGGCGTATAATTGGGGCTGTTCAGAAATCGAGCCGTTCGGCAATTGAGGTCATATGGGTGATGCAGCATGAAATGAAACGTAAGCCAGCATTTGAATACACGTTAGTTAGTAACTTGAACATTACATTTGATGATGATGTATTTGATTGTTTTTGCGTTAGTCGCGGCCACTATTTGGTATTTGCTTTGCTGGGACGAAGCCGAGGCAGTGTTAGAGGCGACCGTTCCTCCCCCCGCTCTTCAATGCCACTTCCATAGATGCTTGTGCCGCAGAATATTTTTAGATTTCTTCATATACCTGTCCAAAGATATGTTACCAACGGCCCTCCATGGACCTAGACTATCGATTAAAATGCTGCTATGACCGGCTTGATAAGCCGCAGTGCCGCCGTACGCTGGGAAGCGTGCCGTCTTTCGCACACCGCGCTTTTTTGAAAGTCTTTTGGCCAATAAACCGAATCCATGCACTCCTTTACTGATTATGTCGCCGTTAAGCTAAACATTGCCTCTTCACCTGATAAAAGGCAGGCACGGCCATATCACCATTTGACGGCCCTGAATTCCTTCGATCCTTCCTCATCCCGAACCTCCTCCACAAAAGGCTTGGGTTTCCATGGCCCAGGCTTTCCGATCTGATTGGGCGCGTACGATATGATGACAGAGGATTTAAAAGAGGAAATATTGGGATACCAACCTTGGTAGGGGTCGTAGGACTGAAGCTCGAGGAGCGTTTTCCGCATGGCCCTCGTGCTGAGCCCACGTAAAGACCGGAGGCACTGCTGTCGGCTCTGATATTGTCCCACTCGCAAAAGTCCCACCAGAGGCCGGATTCAAGCCGAGAGCTTGTGCCATATCCAGCAGAATTCATCCAACCGAGTCCAATCTTCGTGCTGACATATAGTTTTCAGTGAAGCCACTGCCCTGAGGCCTCCAGGAGCCTTGGTGAAGAGAAGTTCTTAATCGCCGCTGCCGCCTTCGCCCACACAAGTGATGCGATAGAGTGGTGATGGAACCCGCCAGGCAACAACTTGAGCTGACTGGAGAAGGCCTACCTTGGCCAGCTTGTTGACTACTGATAAAGGCATCCTCTCAAAATCACCAATGCTCAAACTCGGGCTTAGATCCTGGAGCCAGGCACGTTCTCGGAAATCCAACGGTCCTAATCTCCCGTCATGGTACAGGCCTCTTTGCATAAGGGCTGCTGAGCGTGACAATACCGCGGGATCCTCGAGGGAAGCTTGCACGCTTGGCAATGACAAAGACTCACTCAAAAGTAGGACACTTTCTGGCCACAGCGCATACGGTCGATTATCAATGGCTTGAACTTCGACCACCTTACGCACAGCGTGTCTGAGACGAGGTGCGAGGGCCATGCAAAGCCAACTCCCAAGGGACCGGAGAAAAGCCCCCGGTCTCATGATCAGGTCACTACCTTGCGCCCACACGGCCTCGATACGTCCATCGCTGCCCCAGAGCTTTGAGACACCGCCGCGGACAATTCGCGCAACTCTATCGAGCAACCGCGTCTCCTCGGCCGTGTCAAGAACCTCGCCATGACGAAGGACGCACTGGCAACAGATCTCGAAGATCAAGATCGGAAGCTTGTCGCGGGCCACACTGAGGGCGGTTGGGTTTCTAAGCTTCCACTGAAACACAAAGTCAACATCATTGCCTTCCATTAGACGGTCTTCTCTTGCAACGCCTATCGACTCGGCTTCGTTGACTAGCTCTCCGATTGCCATCACGTCCACCGGGTGAAGCTGCTGTTGCGGCCATCTCGTTACTGGGTCATCGAAAGAGCGTTCGACGTAATCAATCAGGCGCTCGGAATGCTCCGTTGGGTTGATGTCGTTTGCGGTATAGTCGACTTTGGCGTTCATGAAGCGGAGGTAGACGGCGACCATGGCAAGGTGAAGCAAGTCATCGGGTAGCATACGTCGAATTGAAGCAACCAATTCGCCGATGATGATGCATTCATGCGCGAGAAAAGAATTGCGGAATGTAGTGCTGGTGAGATTCAAGGCTAGAACGTCTCGGGGTTGTATGATTTTGAAAATCATCAAGATGATCTCCGGTGGCATCCGATCCAACCTCGTCTTGCCCTGAGTAGATGCGTTCTCCATGTTTGGGATGAGCTAGTTCGTGACTCTGCGCGGACATATGGCCATAGATCGAGAATGTGTGTGACTGTAAAAGAAAATTTTCAGGGGGCAGCTTGAAGAAATAGAGGGTAAAAGGAGCTTGCAGGAACACCTTGGTGAGTCAAGTTATAAGTTGTCACTGGGCCAATGGTCGCTGTTTTCACGAAGTCGGACGCGCCACATCCATGTTCCTTTCTCCTATGACACACACTGCCGAGACATCAGGGTAGAGTTTACGCTCTCGTGCAAGCAAATACCTTACGTAACTTGGCTGGTTTCGTATCTTTCGAGGCCTTCGCGTCCTTCAACATCCCAGCGGGTACAGATAGACTACCTTACTGTCCAATTACTGTTCAAGACGCCTGGGATTGGCACTCAGCAACAGTCGACGCTCTCTCTCACCAATGAGATATTTACAGTCAACTGAAACTTCAGAAAAATAAGCCTCAAAGATCCGACACCAGCTGTCGGTCACTTACATCCGAAAGCAGGCCCAAGATGTTCTATTAAGTCAGGAGTGGAGACAGAATGAGACTTGGACATCAGTGTCCACGCCGACGTAAACCGAGCGACTAACCTCCCAAAGTGGAAATCTGAAGCAAAGCTATCTCCGCTGAAAACAAAATTTGCGTCGCTTTCCGAAGCTCTGACGGCGCTGAGTGCAACTCGTGCCCCTGTTCGCTATCTTCCCCGCGGAAAAGTTCGCCGGTTGCCGGAAAACTCGTCGGGGAACTACCGGGAAACTGTCGGGAAACCCTTGGTGTAAGGGGATTGGTGCGGGAAACCCCTCGTCCGCAGAACTTGGGCATCCTGAGTCAGAGTACGGGGCTTTAAGAGTGTTCCTTTCGATATTCTCGAAAAGTTATCGGGTCGCTTGGGCTGAGTGCTTCGGCTTGCGGCGGCAGACATGGGAGGTGTAAGTGCCACGACGATAGCAACGCTTGGACTGAGCGTGATAGTCGGCGGTATGCACTCGGCGGCTGCTGAAAATATAAACTAATGTCTAGCTTGATTAAATATTTACTCTCTTAGTGTGTATGTGAAGTAACTACTGAGGTTGCCTTGCTTTGACGATACCCCTTTGTTGAGTTCTCTGTGCCGTTTGGACAACTATCCCCGTCATCATGGACGACACCACGCAGCCCCGAGCAGGGCAATACTCGGAAGATAAACACCAACCCGACAACACCTCAAGCTCCCATCCATCACCTTCAACATCCGTAATATTCGATACATCCGACGAAGACATCGAACAAAATGCCCCAACGAAAGAAGCCTCCAAGACCTCCCCCGCCGATGCCGACGAACCACCACCAGATGGCGGCCTGCAAGCCTGGACACAAGCCCTCATGGCACACCTCGTCGTCGTGAATACATGGGGCACCATCAACTCCTTCGGCATCTTCCAAACCTTCTACCGCGACTACCTCTCCCGGCCAGCGTCAGACATCAGCTGGATAGGCTCGATGCAGGTCTTCTTCCTCTTCGTCGTGGGCGTCTTCACCGGACGGCTCACGGACGCGGGATACTTTCGCACCGTCTTCGGCATCGGCTCGGCGCTCGTCGTTCTGGGCAGCTTGACAGCGTCCTTCGCAACGGAATACTGGCAGCTGTTCCTATCCCAGGGGCTCTGCATCGGACTTGGCATGGGCGGGCTATTTTGCCCGGTCATGGCTGTTTTGTCGACGTACTTCAAGCGCCGGCGGAACCTGGCTATTGGAATTGCCATCAGCGGCTCGGCTACGGGAGGCATGATATATCCGGTCATGGCGCGCCAGCTCTTGCCCAAGATTGGTTTCGGGTGGACGATGCGGGTGATGGCGTTGGTGCAGCTCGTGACTTTGCTGGTTGCCAACATCTTTATGAGGTCTCGGCTTCGACCGAGACGTGCCGGCTCGCTTGTCGAATTGTCGGCTTTCAAGGAGAAGCCATATCTCTTGTTCACGATTGGCATGTTCTTTGTATGTCCTTCTTGAACAACTCCAACCTCTTGCAGGAGATGCTGACCGCTTTTAGAATTTCTGGGGTGTCTACTTTGCCTTTTACTAGTAAGTCACAACAATGATAACCCCTTTTGGCATCAGACACTAACACGAAGTAGCATCGGCCCCTTCAGTCGGGACAAGTTGTCGTTCTCCTATGATACCTCGATCGATATTTTGATGATCATGAATGGAGTTGGAGCCATTGGCCGTGTCATACCCGGGTTTCTCGCAGATCTGTTCCTGGGACCTCTCAACGTCGTCACACCCGCTGCTGCAGTTTGCACTATCCTTCTATTTTCCTGGATGGCAATCAAGAGTGCTGCTGGTTTGTACGCCTGGGCTGTGATATATGGTACGTCAATGTTGAGCTGCCTCGGACACCTGCCCCCTACGCAGTCATCGAGTTTAAGATACAAACATCGCTAACGTGTTTCCGACTTATAGGCATCTTCGGGGCCACGGTACAAGGTCTTTTCCCAGCCGCCCTATCGTCTCTTACAACCGACCTTCGCAAGGCAGGCACACGGATGGGCATGGTGTACTCCATCGTCAGTTTTGCCAACCTAACCGGTCCCCCTCTCGCCGGCGCGTTGATCAAGATCGGCGGGGGAGAGTACACGTACGCCTTCATATTCGGAGGTCTCTGCTTGTGCTTAGGAGCATCATTCCTCATTGCTTGTCGTATTGCGAAAGGAGGGTGGGGGCTGGCAAAAGTTTAGTCATCGGAGTTTGAGTGATAAAAGGAATATGCATAGCGTGATAGGTCGGGTAATCAACGAGAGATGAATAACAGTTATTGATTTTTAATGCTAGAGCTCTTCTGGTATTAGATTCAATCGTGCTCTTCAGACAACTTCAACAATGTGTCGACCATGGTTCCGGCCCCACTCTAAATCCCGACCCGGGCGGGCTAGTCAGCAACCTAAGGATGCAGGCACCTGAAGAGAATAAAAAAACGTTGGTTTCTCTTGCTTCGACAGACCTTCCCCTCTCGCCGTCTTGGCGCTTCATACAGTAATTCCCGCATACTGGAGGCAAGCGATGGCGAACTTCCAGCCCATCGATATGGCAATAGCCAACCCAAAGCCTCGTTTCGTTAACGATCCGGAAACGAATCGGAGCTCAAGGCAATATCTACTTCAAATGGCCGACTACGATGGAAGCCATGACTATCCCTATTGCTGGGGATTTACCATCTTTCGCACCGCTTACGAGTCTGACGAGGCATTCACGAAGGCCGTTGAGCGGCTCAACAACTACGCCAAACACTGAGCCTACCATGACCTCGCTCGTCGCCGAGACCGAGAGCCCAAAGACCCTCTGCCTAACCAGGATCTTTCAAGTCGGTATTACAGCGACATTATAGAGGACCCGGGACTCGCTGGAGCAGATGTGGAGGAGGTTGGAAAACGGTTCGATGACTGGGTCAAGGAGCATCTCAACTCTACCGACAAACGCGATGTTCCTAATGCCCGTTTTAGATTCTGCTTGATGCTTGACCAGCAGAGTATCGATGCGATTCTGGCCATGCCCGAGGATCGGGAAACTGTTACTGCCGACATGGATCCGCCTAGGAACCAGCGTTGGATCAAGCTCGTCACTGGCGAGCAATGGGCTGACCGTGGATGGCTGAAGCGCGGTAGACTATGGGGTCGTGCGGGGATATATGAATTCTGGGGGATGTGGTTCGCCATAGAGGATCCGGATTTTGTCTACGAGGAAAACAGTTGGGCTGAAGACCCGTGGTCCGAGACTGACGGGGCTCTGAATTTCTGGGGTATTCCAGGCGTTGACTGGTAGTATTATCCCAGTGTAATAATGTGATTGGGACTACATCGCGTGGTACTCCAGGTTCAGAGCTCCTCCGTATCCTCACAGTCGTATGTTGGCCCGGAGCACTATGCGTTCCCAGATACCAGACTGCTCATGCACTCCGAATACTCGCTCCCAAGGGACGGGTTTGCGGCGACAAGCAGTACAATGGTCCCCCAAAAATATTGTAGCCCTGACATCCAGCATTGCCGGGGTCGAACCAGCTTTGCAGTGACTTCCCGCAACCCGAGTCACAAACCGAGTCAGTCAACATTTTGTTGCCGAGCGTACCTCTATATCCCGGCTCTTCACACAGGCTCACCCAAAAGACGCACAGGATCTTTGCGCTTAACGCTGTCTTGCATGTCTCAGGCACATTCTGGTTGCGGAGTCTATTGAGGGTGAAAAGCTGAAACCCCTCGAAATCACGTCGACTAGTGACATCTTTGGAACCCTCCAGCCAGGCCAGAATGGAAGACAAAAATCCATTGATCTTGTCTTTGGCCAATGTGGCAACCCCGCCAATAGGAGTCACGATCTTTACGATGGCCTTAGTACACAGGCTATACACCCATAAATCCGAGCTCTGCTGGATCTCAACAGCACGATTCTGGCAGTCGTTCGTGCTAAGACACTCCTGGCTATGTATAGTCAAAGAACCATGGAATAAGGCCCAGCACCGAGGATGTACACTGCGGAAAAGTCGATGATCCGCAAGGCCCACGCAGAATAGCACCGCGCGTCGCTGGTACAGGAGAACACCAACAGCACCCCCAAACAGGAACAACCCATGTCACCCTCCATCCCGGCGCCCGCGTGGGTTGTGGGTCTTGGCGAACTCGCAGCGTCGAGAAGCGTGCTCGAATCCCAGCAATCGATTGGCTCCTTTTTTCAACGTCCGCCAAGCTCTCCAGCTCTCGCACATCTTTCGTGTCACCATGATTCTGGGAGAGCTGCTCCTTCAGCCACTGCCGCATTTCTGCAGGCGTTGATCATGCCACCATCATTGCATAGCGACCGAGCCTCCCGAGTGGAAACGACATACCGAGCGCCCAAAGGGTGCGGTGTTTCGCCCTTTCGCGTCCGCCAGCTCCGCCCCTGTCGGTCAGCAATATGGAGCTTCCAAGACAGCTTATCTAGCCTGTCATCGACCACCTCCCCGCCTCGTGTCTTAGTCTCCCAGCTGTCGCAGCTAGCTGGGGTCTGGAGATATCAATGTCACTAACGCGAGGCCAGCCGAGCGGACGAGGCAGCCCAGAAGCATGTGCCTGTCATCTCGCCCACGCAGCCCATCCAGGCACACCAAGATCCCTGATACCACATCGCTGCCAATCCCATGCGGGAGGCTCGCCCTGATTTGGAGCTTTCGGCTTACGGCAGGCCGGAACGCGCGATTCATATAACCATCCCCTAGCCCCCCGGACGCTCGCAGCATCCACCCTCTCAATACCCAACGCGGATCATCCATCGTGCTCGTTCCTCATCGCGAGCCGCCGTGTTGCATCAAAACAGAACTACTAGAAAGAGAATGCTTTGAAGGCCTGACTCGTAACATGAGTCCCCATTAACGCGGCCGAGCCGTGTCCCGCCGGACTGGCCCCGCCGAACATACCCGGAGCCGAAACGAGCATCTTCTACTTCCCACCACCGCATCTCCGTGCCGCCGTGCGCCGGGCGAGCCGTCATGGCGGCAGCCCTCCACCAATATGACTACATCTTTGCGATAGCCACCATATTCTCCTTTCTCGATGCCTGGAACATTGGTAAGAACCTCCCGTCGTGGAAACCCCCGGCAAAGGCAGTCAACCCAACCCCGGACCAGCATCCACTGACGCAGCCCAGGCGCAAACGACGTCGCCAACTCCTTCGCAACCTCCGTCTCCTCCCGCTCCCTAACCATGAAGCAGGCTATGGTCATCGCCACCTTCGCCGAGTTCGGGGGCTCCGTGTCCATCGGCTCCCGCGTCGCCGACACGATCCGCAACCGCATCATCGACCCGCACCTCTACGACGACCGGCCGAGCGTGCTACTGCTCGTCATGATGTGCGCCATCTTCGGGTCTTCCGTCTTCCTCAGCGTTGCCACCCGCAACGGCCTGCCCATCTCGACGACGCACTCCATCATCGGCGGCATCGTCGGCGCCGCGACCGCGTCCGTCGGCATCGGCAAGATCTCGTGGGGCTGGAACGGTGTGTCGCAGGTCTTTGCGGCGTGGATTATCGCACCGGGGCTGTCCGGCGTGCTGGGCGCGGGGCTCTTTCTTGTGACTAAGAAGTTCGTCCTGACGAAGACGAACGCGGTGAGGAAGGCGTTTTACTCCATCCCTTTCTACACGTTCCTAACCTTTGGAGCGTTGACGAGTAAACGAATCTCTCAGTTGATTTAGTTCTCCCGTCACTAACATATTTGTAGTGCTCATGGCGTGGAAAGGGGTCCAGACCGAGGTCGAGCTGACCCCCGCCCAGATCCTCATCGCCGTATTCTCCGTCGCAACCGGCGCGACCTCGCTCCAGGCATTCTTTATCCTGCCCTACCTCTGGCGCAAGATCGTCAACGAGGACTGGCAGCTCGAGTGGATAATGATGTGGAAAGGCCCCTGGCTCCTCAACCGCCCGCCACCCCCTCCGCCCCCGCCGGGCGTCAACAAGATCAACATCAAAGATTACTACCGCGGCCACCTCACAGCCGACGAGCTCGCCTACGTCCGCGCCTCCGAGACCCTCCTCGAATCGATCCAGACAAGCCAGACGCCCTCCGACCTCTTCAAAGACGAACCCGTCGTCCTCCTCTCCTCCCCGGCGCTCGCCCTACCTCAAACCCCTTCGTCCGCAGAAACCGTGACCTCCCGCCGCTCCTCGGAAGACATCATCCCCCCGCGCCCGGCCGGGCCCTGGAACAGCCTGCCAGTCCTCCTCTGGCGCCTCAACCGCCTCGTCCTCCGCGGCCTCGAAAAGGACGTCGTCACTCTCCAGAAACGCAACGCTCTCCTCAGCTGGGACATAGAGGACATGCACGCGCGCGCGCCGCACTACGACAACCGCGCCGAGTACATGTACAGCGCGCTGCAGATCCTCACGGCCTCTACAGCGTCCTTCATCCACGGCGCCAACGACGTGGCCAACTCCATCGGGCCCTTTGCCACAGCCTACGACATCTGGCGCTCGGGGAGAGTGGAAACGGCCGTCGGCGTGCCGCTGTGGATTTTGTGTTTTGGTGGCGGCGCGATCGTGTTGGGGCTGCTGACGTACGGGTACCATGTGATGCGCAACCTCGGGCACAGGTTGACGCTGATCTCGCCGAGCCGCGGGTTCGTGATGGAGCTGGCGAGCGCGATTACGGTGCTGATGGCAACGCGGCTGGCGTTGCCGGTGTCGACGACGCAGTGTATCGCGGGCGCGACGGTGGGTGTTGGGCTTGCGAATGGGGACTGGAGGTGTATTAACCCGAGGTTGGTGGCGTGGATTTATTTTGGGTGGTTTATTACTGTGCCTGTCACGGCGCTGCTGTCTGGGTCGCTGATGGCGTTGATATTGAACGCTCCGAGGTGGGAGGGGGATCGAATGTGACAGCCATGCAAAGCCCAGTTGGTCTGATTCTAGAGATGTAAGAGAATTTTGCTAGCCGGACAGTGCCGGTTGGCTATCCGGGCAGTGTCTATCATCGTCTTCCATCATCGTCGTCCTTCGTTATCATCATCTATCATCGTCCATCATCGTCGTCTTTCGTCGTAATCCATCATTATTATTATCACTACCCCTATCTTTTTCTCTACTACCGTCATCCTTATAGAAGTATTGGGTATGGTGGAGTTATAGCGTATACCGCCTGGCTGGTAAAACTCAAAGAATAAACTAATGTCAACTTAGATGAATCACATGTGGTAGCCTCAATGATGATCGATTGAACATAAAGTCAGACGCCGCAACAAAGTCGTCATACGTGCAGTTGCTGCATTGAGAGCTGTCTCTTCTCCGGCTTCCTGGTTCATTTCGTCCTGTCTGAGACATTTCAATGTAACGCCAACACATGCAGCTAGTCTTTGACAAGCTGACCGATAGGGGGATCTGGGGGATGTCAATAAAACCTTGCCTAACTACCGAGCAGTGGTAGACGTAGTCACCCTCCTGTGCAGGGAGTTCTGATTTACTGACTCCGATATCGTGTTGGTCGGCGAGGTAGGACCCTGTCTTTATGATCTCCTTTATGATTGTGGCACTTAGTGCTTGGAACTGTCTTGCTCCTTTCTGCTGAAGCTGAGTGCAATATGCTGTGCGCCGGTAACTCGGGCTAGATGTGCGATGGATCCAACAGACTGAGCTTTAACAACAGGTAGCTGGAGTGGCAGCCGATGGAGTTTAGGTATGAAGGCTGCTTCATGGAGCTCTCGATGGGCGGAAGAGCCTTAGATGGAGGTAAGTAATCAGTAAGTTCTTACCAACCTTGTAACATCATTGAGTGCTAACCCTATCTTCTTTGTCGCCAAATGGCCGTTCTGGCCAACGACGGCACGACGGTTGAAAAATGCGCGAAATTCTGCATCGACAGGGGTTTCTCCAGGTTCGGTGTGCAATTCGATCGCGAATGCTTCTGCGGCGCCCAGAGGGCTGCAGGATCCGTAGTCGCCGCAGAGAGAGACTGCAACATGGCCTGTGGCGGTAATTCGGATCAGAAGTGCGGAGGAACTGGCCGGCTCGATGTCTTCCTCTAGCCGTGATCCATGTCCAGGGGTAAGGACGGACAGGCAACACTACCAACTCTGTACCTTAGTCTAAGCTATTGTACCTTGGCTTCTCAAAGGGGTCCCAATAGGGAAGGTGGGGGCATAATTATCATCCCCAACACCACCACCACCCCTCTTTCATCGTACGCCCTTCCCCCTCTCAGCTCCCTATAACACAACTTGACAACACAGGCGCCATCGGGTTGCTACTTTTTTTTCTTCTTTTTTTCCGTTTGTTTTTCCCCCATTCAGACGCAAACCACAATGGCTGATCTGCCAGTCCGGGCAGCAGAGCAAGCGGCTACAGGCGACATAGAGCAGCGCTTGCGGTCTCGCAGATACATCCACGCGGATGCTGTGGCAGCATTCGAGGGCAAACAACTCCCGCATGATCTCGGCCGAGAGCTCACGCGTCTCTGCGTCGTCCGCGGCATTAGGTTCCATGCGGACTTCTGCTTCGGCCCAGCCGCCGTCCTCCGCGGATCGCTACCAATCTTTACTCGTGCCCTAAACGCGAGAGCCATCATGAGCAATCGAATCCCAGACATGGACTCCGATCAACCCGAAGATATGCCCTACTGCATATGGTTTCCTGACCTTCCCTCGGAAGACACCCTCAGAGAGCTCGTCCGGTGCTTTTCCGCCATGGCCTACCAGGCCGCGCGCGCGTGTGCTGTCGCCGGACACACAGAGCTCTACAAGGAGCTTTCCGTTCAAATCCTTCCCGAGGTTTCTATCGCCGAGGAAGCCCGCGAGAACGGCAACCATGCCATCTTCAATATGATCATGGAGGCACCCTGTCGGTACAAAGTCTTTGACGATTACAACCGCACGATTAACACCACAACACCGAAGCCCGCTTTTCTGAACGGCGATACCGCAATCGGACCGTACCTGCTGGAGACCCAGGCGTTTGGACCTCCAGTTGGTGGCATGGATGACGAAGAAGGGGATTCCGAGCCTGACGACGACGAGTTGGATCCCTGGGGCCTCAGCCCTTCGCTCGGCTTCATACAGACTCGCTTCAACATCACCGAGGATATGAACATCGATCTCGACGGGAATGGTGGACTTCCGGGTTCAATTACCCCAGTAGTCCCGAATTCTGATGAAGAGGCACTGAAGATTCTCTGCCAGCCGCTCCCAGTCGACCTGACCACCTGCCATAAAGACTTGCTCATTCTCATGGCAGCATACAACGGCGACATCGATAGGTACCATCGACTGCGACGACCGCGACTCCTTGACCACGAGATTGGATGTATTGTCCACGGAATATGTATGACCAACCCTTGCGAGAGGAGGCCTTTCGCAGCTTCTGACATTTTCTGCAGATCATAATACGCTTTTTGCCCAATGGTGGAAAAGCCAGCCACTACCCGAGGGCGATGAATCGCCCATCCGCAAGGCCATATCGGCGCGAGGAATCATGAACAACGATCTGTCTTACATCCTGTCTCCAAACGGAGCCTGCCCCCGACTGATCTGGTATCCTGCCGTCGCTGCTTCCTCGACGTATGAGGCTCTCGCACGCCTCATCCCCCCAATGCGGCCCAGTGTTGCTCGTGCTGCCATCTTCTCGGACAATCAGACGCTATTCGATAGCCTGATTGCCGGGGACGACGGTGGCGAGCCCGTCGAGCCGAGTTTCAGTCTGCTGAATGAGGCCAGGCGAAGCTATAATGTGTATTATCGCGAAGCTCTAGAGCGTAAGGCGGGGGAACTAGGGCTTGATATGACTCGAGGTGTGCCACGGCTCGACCCGTTAGTGCAAGAGTTACCACAACACGTATACTTTTTTGACACAGAGTTGCCCTCGCGGCCCCCTGGGATTGGAACGAACAAAGGCGAGCCGGATTCTGTTTACAATGGCATGTCGTGTAACGCAAGCTATGTCGAGACGTACATCTCTATCCCCGAGGGGTGGAGAAGGGCGCCGGATGGTTACCAGCCTGAAGACGGAATCACGCTTATGGACCTGGACTACGAGCGGTGGCCGCCGGGATTCTCGAAAAGACATCCGGCAGAAACTCGGTGATTAGATAATCCCAGCAGACTTGCCACTTAAGTTATTTGCTTATTGAACTATTTCTTACTCACTCTACTCACTTTAGACTTACCTAAAATGTTTTACTAAATTGAAAGTAGGTGTATTAAGGCGAGTAGTTGGGTGAGGCGAGTTATATGGCTTGGGTTAAAGAATGTAGATCATGCAATGTCTTAAGACTGTTCAAGCTCTGTGCAGCGAGACGGCTTCATGAAACTCCTAGGGACGCGATAGTTGCCCAGTGAGACTTTTATCTCCTCGCCAATGCGCGTTTCTCTTGACGCATCGAGTAATTAATGCAGCGCAAACACACGCATTTGCTCCCTTGTGAGCCGATTGCTTAGATCAGGCAACCTGCAAAACAACCCTGTCCAATCACCGAATAGTGCTCGACGCAGTCCGTTTCTCGTGCCAGAAAAGACGGCCAATCTCCCGCTTCACCTTCGTTTACAAGAGGCGTTGTTTCCTGCGGTATCTGGCATCGTAGAGCTAGGATCAGCATGGTGCTGACCACTTGAGACTTTGTCAACTCCTTTGACCGAACAATGAGCGGTTGTGCGACAGTCCCATTGAAGATAATCGCGTCGCCTTTCCGCGCTTGCTTCGGAACCAGTCCACATCTTTCCGAACTGGTAAAAGCAACACGTCTCTTGGTAAGACTCTCTTCAGCGTCGTATCTGAGGTAGCTAGTGAGAGGTTGCGGAATACTGTGTCTGACCCGAAAGTACTCCCACCAATCGTCCGAAGTGGTGCCTGCCTGAGCAGTGACGGCGTACAGCCTTTCGGATATCCATTGACAATATGTGGCTACGAAGCTCGTGCCCCCGGAAGACTCCTCTTTCAATTGCTGATCCAACGCGTCGACGAATCGACTCCACCATCCATTCATCAGTTCCTCTCGCAGGCGGTCAGGGCCCTCCCTTGAATCGTACGCATGCCAGTAGCCCCGTTTCTCTCGCTTCTACATGACGTCGCTGCCTTCATAGCCGTGATTGATTCTGAATACAATGGCTTCTGTAGAGGTTAAAAACTCAAGTCGACTTTCTGGTTTGGCGCGCACTCGACATACTTCCGAAGCTAATAAAGCTTCACCAACATCGCTGTTGAACGGGACGACGGCGCTAACGCTGTCGATAGAATCAATCTTGTAACCTGTATACGCCAATATTGGTGGTGCACTGCCAATCCTCAGAACATAGCGGTACTTTTCACACTCAATTGACGGAGTGACCGGACAGGCGCTGTATATGGGGTCTAAGAGGGGATCCGGGTATCGCCAGTCTGATAACCAAGATGGCAGGCCGTCCAGACGCTCCTCGGGATGCATATCGTTAACTTGTGTTGATAATCTTGAGAAGCCGCATGCGCTAACGCTGTATGTAGCCATCTTAGAGAACACATTCTGTATGGAGTCCCCATAATCAACACTGACGTGTTTGCTGACCAATCCCAGGTCATTGATGATGCTAAGATTCGCATACATAATCCCGTGGATCGGTGACACCGAACCCTCGGCGCCTCTGAACGACCTGCCAGAGAGCACATTCTGAATTGTCTGAGGTACAGCGAATTCCGTTCATATGGTCGAGAACTCGTAACAATGCCTTATCTTCGTCAGACCGAGCTGCCAGTTTATGGCGTAAAAGATGGCAAAATTCGTCCCAACGGACTCGTTGACGACCGCACTGTATCCAGGGATCTGTAGAAAGAACTAGTTCCTGGAGCACCCAGACGCGTTTGAACCACGGTCGGGATAGAAGATCACGACAAGCGACTTGGAGAAGAAGGTTTACCTCCGCCTGCTTGTGATGGTATTCTACGGCACGTGCCTCCTTAGTGTCCCAAATATCTGACTCGGGAACGTCATCCTCGTTGACTCTTCTCGCGGCAGCGACAACTTTAGCCGCATCTTCGGTAGGACGCCCGAGGTAGATGACGGTACTAGATGCCATTCCATTATTTTGTCCATGAGTTTAACTTGATCATTGCGCTCGGCAACGTCCGTCTCATTGATGCAAAGGGCCTCAGCCCAAACTCTCCGGGCCCGCGTGAGGTCGCGCATATTGCGCAGGGCATCATGTAGAGACTGCGTAATGGCGAACTTCCCGCCATCAAGGAACATCAGGCATGACCTTACGTCACTGCCCCCTGCGTAAGACAGGGCTGTGTGTTTGTCGATCAAGTCTTCGTCGACTTCTGCCAGTGTGAAATGGAGTAGGGATCCCTTGAGTTTGGCATCGTGGGAATCAGAGGGTCGGAGGACCAGCAGCCGGATGGAGTCCGGTGACAAGAGCGGTTCGTACTGATACGCAGTCGTGGTTCCGCCGACCTCGTCACTCGTAGCGGATGGTTGGCGGGCTTCTTGTTCTTCCCGTGCGCGGCGGTGGTGTCGGACCGATGCGGCTCACTGTCAAAAGCCCGGTTCCGATGGTCTGGCACTAATTTCGACCGAAAGTGGCAATGCACCCCCGAAGTTTGCTGAAGTTCCCGCGTAAAGCTCGCTCCGACTGTCCGACTTTGTCTGTGTGCGGGCGTGTGCGCGTGTGCAACTGGGTTGTACGATGCTTGTAATTCAAAAAAGAGACCGCCTAAATTTCCTGCGTCTGGGTGGCTGTATTTTCCATGTACTTGATGACTTTGATGATCATAATGATAGTCGACGATGATGGTTGACGACGATAGCGGACGACGACGGTGGACGACGACGATGAAGACGATGATAGCAACGACAACAGCAAAGATAATAGCAAAGATAGCAGCTCGTTGGCTCATGAGGCATAACGGTTTCCCGTTGGATTTGAACTCTGCCCAAAGTGCGTCTGCAGCCTTGTCTTGGCAGAGACGGCGCTTCGCCTCTTCGTCCAATACGGTTGCGATGACATGTCTCCACGTGACCCGGAGCAATGCCGATGTTTCTGCGTCGAGTCAGCTTTGGTTTCACGACATTTGCTGTCTTTGAAGGTCGCTGAAGAGTTTTCTCACTGCTTGGCAAGTCAAGAATTGAGAAAAAGGTGGTCTGGAACGGATCAATGTCGTGATTTTGCGCTTCTTCTTGCCAAAGAAGGGCGAATTTCGTGATGGAAGCCGTCACAAGCGGATGGCAGTGGCGACCGAAACGGGATGAAACCTTAGTCAGCAGTCTGCGAAGCGCTAGCGGGTGGGTTTCTGGAAGATCTGGAAGGAGGAGCAACCCGTGCCTTCCAGATGAGAGAGAACAGTGACGGGAAGCAGGCGAGGCAGGTCCGTCGGGGACGGGGGAACCTTCCGGGGACTTAGGACCCGTGGGCGGCACCTGCTCTGACCTCGATTCCACTTCTTCAAAGTTCAACGAGGAAGTAGTGGATTCATCCGAGGCAGGTTCGAGATTTTCCGAGCTGATCCGAGCTTCTCGTCTTGGGTCGGGATGAAAGCCGACACGTGCTTTGCAACGGTCGGTGATCTGCGTGCCTGCTGTGTCGAATCACAATCGCCCTGGGCCCAACGCGGGTCGACGACGGGCCCAGACCCAGCAAAACCCCCCTGGGGGAAGGTGCGACTGGGCCATTCACCTCTGCAAGACTGCAAGAAGCTTGGGACAAGCTTGGAAAGGGACACGCTACCAAGTGCCTAGCGTACGAGGTACGACTGCGACTGCGACTGCGCTAGCAAACCCCCTCCGCTTCTCAACTTCCTCCCCCCCACCCGTCCGAATGGCGCAGGACCATCGACGAAACGAGCTGCCCCTCACTTCGACATCACCGACGGCACCAATGATGCCACAGGCCCAGAGGCGAACCGAAGCCGTCTCCAAAAAGTCTCCAAGGGAAAGGGAAAGCCGCCATACCCCTTTCTGCAAGCTCCACAAACGACGTATTCGTTCCTCTCGACTCCTCGCCCAGCTTCACGCGTATTGGATGCGCGCATCCAAAGAACCACGACCTGACGATAGGCGCTGCATCTCGCCCATTCGGATCGACTTCGCGTGGTGGTGTTCCTGCGCAGCTCCTCCACTTTTCGTTGTTCCATGAATCCATCTCCAACACGCTCCAAGGAATAGGAGTGAGCCATTTGGTCATTGATGCGCATGCAATCACACCCTCTGCCCATCTCAACCAAGATTCTCCTCATCTTTCTTTTCGCATTGTGGCATCGCAATCCAATTCCCACCAACCCCCTTTTCGCCCCTCCGCCCAGAGAGGGCAGACGGTGCTCGCAAGTGGTGCCGAACCACTTTTTCGATTCACCTTCGGCGCTCACCTACACTATTCTTGGGGTTTCCCCTTGCCTATCACTTTCCACCGCCCACGCACACAAACAGCCATCATTGGACCGATTGGAGCTACTCCAACATGGATACAATATATTACGTACGCTGCGAATGCGACGCCTCAGTACGTACTGTGAACACTGGCAATGGATCTCGCCTTAGTCGTGGCTGTTAAGTGGGGTGTTCAAGATTGACAAGCATATCAGCCGTTCACTATTGTCGGGGGGTCTGATTCGTCTCTGTGGCGTTCGCTACTGCTGTGCTGCTGCCGTCGGTTGGGGCTGCCAGCTGAGGTGAGCTGAATAGTTCTCCTGCTTTTCTGTATGCCTTCGAAAATCATCTGCAGAACATTGACCACGGGCTGACTGCTGCTGGCCCTCCAGGTTCCAGGACACCTGCCGAAGAAACGCGCTATTTGAAAAATCGTGATGCACGGCGCCAGAAACATCAGATGAGATGGGACATCCGTTCGCTGGGTAGCATGTTTGGTGCGTCTGGGCCCGTCACCGGCTTGGGGGCGGACGCCAAGCATTCTCCAACATCCACGACGCTTCCCGCCTCCTTCAACCAGTCCAAATCGTCAGCCGTCGGGAAGAAAGCCACTATCTGTGCCACTGGCGCTCGCTAGCAGACTGACAGGTTCGCTATTGCAGTAGGCAACGAGCCTGGAGGCGGCCTTTTGACCAAAACCCCAACGGAAGAAGCCACCATCCATGTCGCGTCTCCTCACTTGGTTGCAAGGTTTTTATGGGTTCGCTTTGAGGCGCAGCGGGTGCCGCCAAGGAGAATTTCCGTGGCCAAGAGCCTGGATCGACCCCCCTGGTCGTCATTGTCGTTGATGGGAAACGGCCTCCGCTCTTGTGCTTGACAAGCGCCATTTCTCTCGGGCCAATTTGCTCCAGCAGCTCGGCTCGCCAAATGAACCTTTTTCCTGCTCGCTTTCTACCCGCCAGTTTGTTGGAGGCTCGGGAAAGGAGAATGAGAACGAAAAGAAGAGCCGAAAAACGAGTTGGAAACAGGGAATCAGCAGGCGAAACTCGAGTCGAAATTTCATGCCCACCCTCCTTTTTCTCCAATCAGGCGCGCATTTCCGTCCAGCCTTCTCCAACTTCGGCAAACTTCCAACTGTTCCAACTGCCCAGCCGTCGGCCGTTGGTCCCAAGTTCCAGTCCAAGACAAGTCTCGAAGAGGCGCACACCCTTCCCAGCCCAGCCAGCCAAGGCCAAGCCGAAGACAGACTAGGCCGGCGTGTGCCCTTTTTCGAGAAACATTCTCCCACCGCCTGCGTTGCAGCATCTGAGCAACTCTGCCTTTGGACCACAGGCGACGCTGGCGCTCAAAGTTGCCACGTCCAGAGCCGTGCACGGAATTGAGTTTCAAGGGTCCTGGGTCCCGTCCCACTCGTTCTCCATTCTTTCTCGCTTCTGACGCGTGTTCTTGACTCTGCCAACTTTTTCAGCGTGTGTGTTCGCACTGAGATTTCTCTGTGTACGGTACGGGTACAGGTACGGGTACTGGTGCCTCGATAAAGGTACCATAAAAAGAAGTCTGGAGAATTGGATGGGGGCCCCGAATCACGGTTCACCCGCGTATGGTCCAATACGCGCACCGCATGATTCAACAGCACCCCGAAATTCATCGTTTCAGCCTTTCAGGGTCCTGTCAAGGCCCTCGGTCAATCAGATAAGCTGCTACCGGCCCACGGCTCCAGCGTCCCGGCTGCTGTCCTTGGCCGCAACTTCTTTGCGAGTCGGGTCTGCTGTGTGCCCTCGGTTCCCCGTTTTCCCCCATCCTATCCCCCCTAAGGTAAGCTTCCCAAGACAGACGCGAAGCTGCACAAATGCACAGTGAAAGACAATACGCTGCGCCCCGGGGCTAGCGAAAGCACCAGCGGCCAAATTACTGGATTGGAGCAGGGGGAAACAAGATTGGAAAAGAAAAGAGGGGTTTGTGAGAGTGTGAGAGTGTGCCGCGGGTCGCCGTTAGCTGCTTGCTTGTCATTCTGCGCTTGGCGGAGTACGGCGCGGCTTGGTAAATGGTAGGTGAGCAGGAGACGAGGGGATTTCCCCATTTCCCGTTTGGTTTGGGGGCCCAGATTGATGGATGGAATGCCCGCACTCAATCTCTCTCTGTCCCTCTCTCTCTCTCGCATCTCGCAACGGCAACGTGGGACCTTGAACCCACCACGCACATTGTTTCGATTCCGACCTGCCTTGCTGGGAACAAGCTGTTTTCTGTCCTTTTTGGCCCGCGGTGCGGTGCGGTGTGGTGCCTGCGAGCTTGCAGTGTGCCTGACTCCTGTTCTCGTCTTGTTCCTTCCCGGTCCCCAGTCATTCTCAATTCGCCCATTGCATTTGCCATTCACCAGCACCACCATGTTCCCAGTTCCCAGTTCCCATTTTTTTTTTTCCTGGGCTTGGGGTGTGCAGCGCGGGATGGACGACAAGAAAAGTGATCCACACCACCACGGTCGTCACTCGTACGGGGTACGACGAGTCTTGGTCGCCGTCGGGTCTCCCTATCCCAGCCCCATACCCATCCCCGTCTCCATCCCCGTCCCCATGCTGTCCTGTCCTGTCCTGTCCTATCCCATGCGAAGGTACTGCCTCGCCTGTTGCCTTCCCGTACCTGGCCTTGCCTGCCCGTCGTTGGCCTTTATCCTACCCCCATCCGCCCGGAATTGTGTCGTCTCTCTCTCGTCTGATGATGGCGCGACTCTCCTCCAACACTTCTCTTTTGCCATTGTGAAGGTGGCCAAACAGGGATTCGATCATCTGAAGCTCGACCGGTCTTGACTCTTCAGCCTTTTTCCAGGTCCATCCAGTCAAGCAAGCACCAAGCTTCTGTCGAGGGCGATCCGGTAGTAGAAAATAGCTCAGCTCCTGCCACCGACTCTTACATCTGGGCGCAAACGGTCTTTCTCATTCTATCGAACTTAGTCGATTTTTCGCTCCTGCCACCAGCCCACCCGCCCCAATCATCGGATTGCGAGCGACTGCGACCCGGAAGGTGAATTCGACCTCGACTTTTTCTTCGACCGCCACGTTTCGTTGAGCGCCTTCTTTCCTGATCGAGGGGTTGTTGACTTCCTTCGCCTGGTCGACCAACACACCTCCCGGAGCCCATCGCCAGGCTCCCGCATCCTCACCTCTCGAGACTTCCTTCCGCCACTCTCTTTTTGTGACCGACACTTGTCGACCACCGAACCGAATTCCGAGCGCATCGCATAATACAGACACCAAAAGCCATCATGGACCGCGACACCAGGATAATCACCCCTCGTGAGGTCGAGGGCCTCATCGCCGACGGCAAGGTCATCGTCATCCTCGACGAGATGGTCCTTCGCCTCAACAGCTGGCTCCAGAAGCACCCCGGCGGCCGCTTGGCTATCCTGCACATGGTGGGAAGAGACGCGACCGACGAAATCAAAGTGTAAATGACTCTCAACTTACCTCGCAGACATTTTTCTTTTCCTTCTGGCTCCCGTCCACCACCACTCTGCTTCGCTATGCGCCACAAGAGATCTGGGTGGGATCCCCCTGGTCCATTTCCGAATTCGGAAAAAGGGTTCAGGAGGCTGGCAGAATAGCATCGATGGACCAGAAGTCTGGTTAAGCTTATTTTTGCAGCGGCCCCTCAGGTTGGAGAAAGCGAAAATGAGGGTGAGGGATGGGAACGGGCCATTAATATTTCGCATTCGGACTTGTCAAGACTCCGTCGTTGATGTGTAAAGTGGAATTAGTGTGCTGACATATCGCTTCTTTTAGGTATCATTCGGCGGCCACACTGAAGACCATGAAGGCCTTCCGGATAGGCCGGAAGCCTGCGGGTCCTTGGGTCAACATGACACCACCAATTAGGGGCGGCGTCTACACCAAGCAAGACACCACGCCTGCACATGCAGCCGCAGATGTCTCCGATGCCCCTGCCGACATCGTCGATTGCCCCTCGTCGGATCTCGACGAGGATTCCACAGACGATGCCGTCAGCGAAGTCTCCGATGGGACCTCCCGCACATCCCTGACATCCGACTGCAGCTCTGCCGAGGAGGACGTCAAGGTGCAGGACAAGGTCGACACCGGCATCCGGAGACGCCTCGCCGCACACGGCGATCTTCAAGACTTCACCGACGATGGCCTCAAGCTGTCTAGCCGCAGCCAGGCCCCCAAGACCGCCGCTGAGTTCACCGACTGGGCTATGCAGCAGGGCATCGAGAAGGATCTCGACGAGTACCCGTCTCTCGACCCTGCCGTTCAGCAAGATATCCAGGCCAAGTACCGCGCCTTGCACGACCGCATCCAGGACGCCGGCCTCTACGACTGCCCGTACCTCGACTATGGCAAGGAGATGGCCCGTTACACGACCTTGTTCATGTCTTTCCTCATCTTCCTCCACTACGAGTGGTACATGACCTCGGCTTGCTTCTTGGGTCTCTTCTGGGTAAGTCATAATGTTCAGTTTGATGGACCAGGACTAACACGACACAGCATCAAATCATGTTCACCGCCCACGACGCCGGCCACGGTGCCATTACGCACAACTTCTCCTTCGACACCCTCATTGGTCTCTTCATTGCCGACTTCTGCTGCGGTCTGTCTATGGGATGGTGGAAGAGCAGTCACAACGTCCACCACCTCATCACCAACCAGCCTGTAAGTCAGCCAGCTTGAATCTGCCAAAGGATTTTACTAACACGCTCAGGAACACGACCCCGATATTCAGAACGTCCCTCTCTTCGCGACGTGCCCTTCTTTCTTCAAGTCTCTTCGCTCCTCCTACTACGACTTCACCTTCGTCTGGGACGCCGCCGCCGACTTCCTCGTCCAGTACCAGCGCTTCACCTACTACCCTGTCATGGGTATCGCGCGCTTCAACCTGTACCTCCTGTCGTGGCTTCACGTCCTTTCTACCAAGTCCTCTGCTCTCGGCAACAGCAAGGCCTGGTGGATTCGCCCGACCGAGATCGCCTTCATGGCTTGCTTCTGGTACATCTTTGGCTACCGCCTTATCCTCTGCACGCTGCCCACCTGGCCCATCCGTGTCGCCTTTGTCCTCGTCTCCCACATCATCACCATGCCGCTCCACGTCCAGATCACCCTCAGCCACTGGGGCATGTCGACCTCGGACCTCGGCGAGAGCGAGTCTTTCCCCCAGCGCCAGCTGCGTACCACCATGGACGTCGACTGCCCTGCCTGGCTGGACTTCATCCACGGCGGACTCCAGTTCCAGGCCGTCCACCACCTCTTCCCCCGCGTGCCCCGTCACAACCTGCGCAAGGCCCAGGTCTCTGTCCGCGAGTTCTGCGCGGATACCGGCATTCCTTACTCCATTTTGAGCTTTGTTGATGGAAACAAGAAGGTTTTGGGTAGACTCGAGGAAGTCAGTGATCAGCTCAGAATCATGCTCAACTGCCAAAAGTACATGGCGGAGACTGGCGAGAGCGGGCTGCATTAGATACATATAATACACGCATCAGGACGGCGTTCAGGGATTTCATAGAGTAGACAAAAGTTGATTTCTAATTCTTCAAATTTTTCATGATTTGTGTTTGGTGAAATTGTCACTTCCACGTGCTGAACAGAGCCCAAGATTGGAATAGGGCCCAAGAGCTCAAGCAAAAGCACCAAGACAAGCCAATTCTAGCTTCGGTCAGCTTCGTAGTAGCTGCACGTTACATCACCCAAGCTCCAGGTAAGCTCCATAAAGCTCTACGCAAGGCTTGGCCCAAGTTTTGGAACAGGGACCACCCCATCATCGTTTTCCGAGAGGGCTGCATGTCCGGAGGGAGGGATGGTGTGCAGATGCCACATCACTCTTCCAGGGATGACGGTCCCGGGGATGAGGCCGTGCCGGTTGCCGCCGCTCCGCCACCCTTACCCCCACGCTGGTGTTTTAAGCGTGGGTAGAAGTGTTTGTGGCGATGTGGTGAGGAGGGAGATGGATATGGCGGGTTGGAGGCTTCGGAGACGAGCTCGCGAGACGTGGAGGCCGGTCCTAAGAGGCCAAGTCCCGGTGTAGACTTTTCTAGGTCCTAGTTCGTTACAGGTGTGTCTACGCGTGCGGTCCCTTGAAGCCATTCGACGACCAGGTCAGGCGCTATCACAGAGAATACTTTGCGAACCTAACTGTGCAAATAGTGTATTGCCGTACAATTCTGCCGTCCATTTGACCGACCGATCGGATCCTTCTCTTCTGGGGAAGTTAACTCAGCATCTAAATGGTAGAGATTGGCCCAAAAGGGCATGCTTTTGCTCTGATCTGATCTATGTAAACTTCCGCGTAGGCTCTCGTGTTGGACGCTAAGACTACTGGCTGAGGGACCGCGTCTGGCCTGTGGTGACTGCTGAGTCTTATACAGTATGACGGGGTCGGCATTCAAGGAAAACGATGGAGAAGGCGACGAATATGAAAGGGAAGGAAAGAGAGCAGAAAGATGCGGGGAGCTAGGCCATCGAAGAAGGATGTAGCGGGATTCTGAGGTTCGAACAAACATCGTGTTGGGAGGGATTGTGTGCGAATAGAGCAGTCCGAGCCGTTTGGAAGATACAACCAGGAGCATACAGCCAGGCAGGGCACTGATGCATGTGACGTGTCTCTTCAGAGAGGTAGCACGCTTCATTCTATATTCGCAGGTTTCGGAAGCGGCTTGCAGATTCTGGACAAGTCAGCTAGTAGGGGCTCCTGCACGTACAGCAGAGAGTGTTGGTCGCAGCCTGCCGTGCTGCCTGATTTCTCCCGTCTTTCTCCTTCCTCACTCGGTATATAAGATGGTAGAATTTTCTATCCTGCAAGACCAATTGTCAGCAGCCTAGGTATCTCTAGCATTCAAGGGTTTTAACCCCTACACCCATACCTACGCCAACGGCTTGAACCCTAAAGCATGTCTTAGAGCTGCTCTACGACTGGGGTGGGTGGCTTGTACGGTTTGGATGTTGGTGTTGGTCTCTACTTCCAGTGGGCAGCCGGCGTCTTGCTTCGCAACTTCGACACCTCTAGGCAGGTGATCTCAGCTGTACGAATCGTCAACAATACGTTGATATTGTTTTCACCATCGTCCTGTCAACTGTGATCAACACTGTCCGCAATATCCCTCTAGCGGTAGACTTTCTTATCGTTTATTATCTCGCCCTTGGCCTATTCTATCACGAGTCCTTTACAACCTGCTCATAAAGAAGGACAGTCTCGGGAAGCCCACATACGTGCTCAGACCGGAAGTTCATCGACGTCGAGAATTAAGCGAGCTCAGAGGCACTGGTATGGCTATGGCACGATAAGTATCTAAATGGTGCTCTGATGGGCAGATCGTCAGAGCCATCTCGCTGTATGACCGTGATCAGGTGGATTGCCCGAACTTTCTAGGGGCAAGTCCTCTGCGCACTATCTACTGAAACAATAAAAGACTCTTGAGGGTTACTCTGATTCTCGATTGATCCACAATAGAACGGATGATTGTTCCCGTAATGCAACGAATTACCCTCGTAAGACAAGAGGAACGGGCCGTCGCAGTGACACAGAGGTCAGACTCTGACGCGAGATGGGGATTCGATCCATTTATGAGCCTTCCAAACGCCAAAAGAAGACGCAGTCAATCCGAGACACGCAGAAAGATTCTTTGGTAAGTTGCATAGAACCACAAAGAGTCTCTTCGAATATGTCTTAGCCAAAAAGCTAAATGGTGCAAAAGATGCTACAATGTTGTAATGTTAATGGGACCCATGGGCTGACGGGGAAGGCGGGGGTTGCATTCATGGATCTTCTCGGACGCAACGGAGGTTTGACAACGCATTGTAGATCGACAGACTATGACTAGGAAAATACCGCAACACAGCCAGTCAAAGCCATATAACAGAGAGTTCCTTGTTTTGAGCACACGTGTACTAGGAAGTACGAATAGACTTTGACGGAATGCGAACATTTCGCAAACTCGTTGGCAACGACTTGCATCCTAACGGCTTGGTAGAGACTTGTCACCAATAGCCAAGTTCCCACCTGTCTTTTTCACATAGGGGCTCAACGAAGTTCTTTTGCTACCATGCTATTAAGCATTGTCTCTGAATTCATGCGTGGAACTCAAGCCTTACAGAGGGTTGCGAGACACAGAGTGTATTTCAACCCAAAGAGCGCTGTTTTCTATCCGTACACACACCAATTGCAAAAAACAGAAAGAAAAACCCGAGATGCTCGTAGCCTTCGGTAAAAGTAATAAACGGCCCGAAAGACGGGCCACGGCCTCCGCGGCTGTGTCTCGGCGTCGCCGACCCCGCGCGCGGGAACCCCGTACCGGGAATGAACTTTAAACTTTGCCTCCCGTAGCAACTGCGGAGCTGACGGGTCTTATTTTAGCCAAGCAGCGCAACGCATTCTGTGCCCTTCAGATTAGCCTCACTTGCGAATCATACACATCATATTAGGGATCAGCACTCTGAACAAGGCTTTGAAACAAGGAGCTTCCCGTGCCGGCGGCAATGGGCTCTTTTCTCCCCGTTTTCTCAACTTAATTGGTGTACAATTCGCGAGATTTCATTCTGAGCAAGACTCTCAGTGAAGTCGGTTTCGGTATTGAACATCTCCTTTTCAGGACATGCCCTCGTTCGTCCATAAACAGCGCAACTCGCAAGTGCCAAGACCTATGCTTTAGTTACAGCGAGTGCAGTTAGTTGTTCGATGTGAGGCATAGCTTTACAGGGTGTAACAGGGATCATGATAGCTCGTTATTGCCGACGTGTGCTTTGCGATGCAAATGCCTGCCCTGACTCAACCATGGAAACCCTACACCCAGCGACGTGCTACGCGCATTTTCTCCTTTTTCAGGGGATCTAGCACAGCTACTCAGGCCTGTTACTCGCCATCACCGCCTGAACCAATGAGTAGCAGTACTCGATCCTTGTGCGGATCGACCGGTGCAAAGTAGACTTTAGCAATTAATGAAGTTGACTTTACAAATTTGCGCGCCAAGACATTCGCATTCTCATACTCTTCGATTGTGTGATTGAGGGAATTGTATGTATGGCGACGGACTTTCAGTCCATTTCCGTGACTTCTGTAAAATTCAGTATGTTTGTTTGTATAAAACTTGTCAGTCTTCGCAAACCAGGGACAACGCAGCAACAATCGAGAATCACTTTCGTCTGCGTCTATGGCTAGTCGCGTCGAATTGTGACTTTTTCAGTTCCACGAATGTCCAATATGTCGCGTTCTTCGACACTTCATGACGGCCAGTATGTCGTCGAGCTGGGCCTTGGACCGCACGCCAGCTCGGAAGAGACGCTTGCGCCGAAGGGCGTTCATCCTCGATCGTGGGGACGCGCTCGAAAGACGTGGGACACGAGCTTGATTGTATTCCTTGAGTTCTTCACGTAAGAAACCTTTTCTTTCTCTTCAATACGCTGATGCTAACTTCATTAGGACAATGGTTAGCACTGCAGGAGTAGGTCTTACTGACATCGGAGCGCGTGGCAGAATGAATGCTGACCTGTTCGAAAGACGCCTGTCGCTGCGCACCTGCATCATGAGCTTGGTGTCAGTCCTGTTGTAGCAACTTGCATGTTTGTCTCGACGTAAGTGTCAACTCTCGGAATGCCCACAGACAGATGTACTAAGAGAGAAGAAAGATATCTCATCGGCCAAACCATCGGAGGGGCTGTCTTTCCCCCTTTCTCCGAGTCTTTCGGCCGCAAGAAGCTTTACGTCATTAGCACCGTCTTCTACAGCTTGTTCTGCATTCTAATCGGAAAGGTCCCTACCATTGCCGGGATCGTTGTTGGCCGTTTCGGCAGCGGGTTCCTTTCCGCCATCCCGACGGTGATTGCGACTGGAAGTATCGAGGACCTCTGGGACACACACGCGCGAGTGTGGTGGATGTTTTGGTGGGCGTTGTTGGCCAACCTTGGTATCCTGGCGGGACCTGTCTTTGGAGAGTTGATTACGGCGCAGGCTGCTTGGTACGTTACCGCTTTCTCTAGTCCTTGGGTGCCTTGACTAACCTTCATCAGGCAATGGGTGTTCTATGCTGCGGCAATCGTGACAGCTGTCGTGGCAATTCTCTTTCTCACCATCAAAGAGTCGCGTCCGTCGGTGGTGCTGGGTCACGCGATGGCTAAGGATGATGCCGAAAGCAAGGGCAGCAAGTGGCACATCCCGCTGAGCTACGAAAAGTTCGACATTGTTCGACCTCTCCGCCTGCTGTTCACCGAGCCGATCGTGTTCTTGGTGGCTTTTATCAGCGCCATTGCGTTCGGCCTCATCTACCTTTTCACAGAGGTATTACCAATGGTCTACGAAGAATTGGGTTTCACCGACGGCTGGAAGAACATCCCCTTCCTTGCTCTAGTCGTTGGTATGCTTCTCAGCGTACTTACCAGATTTTACGACCGCCACGTGCTGGCCAACGCGAAACTGCCCGTCTCCCCTGAGTCGAAGTTTACCGGATATCTCATCGGATCCCCGGCACTGGCCATTGGTCTCTGGTGGTTCGCGTGGACAATCCCTCCGTACGCATCTATCCACTGGATAGTTCCGACCCTGGCCCTCGTGCCGGTTGGGTATGCGGTCAACGAATTTGACCACGTTTTGGCCGGGTACTTATCCGACTGCTACGAAACATACACGGCTAGCAGCTTCGCAGCGTTGGCGCTGACTCGATCTCTGTTCTGCGCATCATTCCCGCTCTTTGGCCGCATTCTGTTTGATGCGCTCGACTTTAACAGAGCTTCATCTTTGTTTGCCGCGTTAGCTACGGGTCTTTGCATCGTACCGCCGATGCTGGTGCGGTATGGTGCCTGGTTGAGAGGACGGAGCAAGTACGCGCATAAGTGATTTTGCATTCATGGAGTTGGGTTGCATAGCGAGAGGGAAATCAAAAGTTTATCGTTTTGTGAAGTTGGCGAATGCCCCGAGCATCATTACCGCAGTGTGCTAAGTGACCAAGAATGGGATACCTCTACTCAATTCTCTCCCGTAGAACTCACGACACTTTGACAGACATCTCAGCTTCTACCAGAGCTCCAAAGCTTTTCAGTCACAAAAAAAGTAAAGCACCCCTTTGGATTTCGTTGTCTTGATATTGGTTGCCTTCATTCCAATGCCTACATTGACAATACTCGATCGATCCTGGGGTACACTGCCACCACCTGCTGCGAACCTGGTGACCTCCCATACTGGAGACTAACATGAGAAGTGCGTATAGTTAGTCCAAACGCTGTGCAATTCCTATGCTCCACACTATTCCAAACTCAGCCGAGTTTAGAGATCTGTCAGAGGCTACTTCTGACAAGCCTTCACCCTAATTATCACTCAAGTCGACTTCACTCATTGGGACGATACCTGACGTGGACTGGGCTGTATTACTTCCTCGCACTAGAGCCAGGGTGCTAGAAAATCGTCGCTGCTATTTTCAAAGCAATCGGGTTGGATCTTTGCCCATGCTCGGTCATTTGAAGGCTTGTTGCGCAGAAATATTGATCATTGATGTTCCTCAGGACAATGTGTCAAGAAAATGCCAACACTGAGTCTTGGTGTATTAATACTACGCTAGAAATGGGTATCTTTAAACAATGCTCTCCATCGCTTGCTCAAATCTTATCGCGGCAGTAACCCGTGGAAGCACCAGCAGCAACACATGACTACGCTTAGGTCAGCCCTTGTTTTCAAAATCACATTCATTGCGATGGAGATGAATCACCTTTGTCCAGTCACAATTGTTGATAGCCTTCGATGGGATGAGGGCGATGAAGTTCTTCTTGTACCGGTAGCACTCCTTGAAATTTTGCCCATAGTAGCCGACCTCGCCGGAGTTGTCTGCGCACGCCTTGACGGTGTCGTCATCCCAGGGGACGTTGTCCTGAACCTTCCCTTGGAACTCAAATTTGTCTCTCTCACACCTATGTTGCGAAGTTAGTCATGCGCATTGACCAATCAGTGATAGGGTGAGCCATACCAGCAGTGCTTGTACTTGGCGCACGCTTCTGTTGAGGCGACGGCGAGCGCTGCGACGGCAAAAAGGGCTGAGAGCTTCATGATGGTCGATTCGAGTGGCAGACTACCGATTTTGTTGAACGGCTAGATCTCTGCATTCTGGCAGGCGGATTGGTGTTAAATATGGTCTTCGGACTTCTGGAAGACGGCATCCGAGTGCGAGTCAGCATCACAATCACCTGTGCTGGCTTTAAATTGCACAGCATCCCTTAGTGGGGGTACGAATGACTCGATATTAATTGACGTCTAAAATATGGCTATTCGGGGCGTAGATCCCCTTAATGAATGGATTCTCATGCATCATAGTCTCGGGAGCAACGGGAGTAGTTGTCGAACCGATCACCGAGTGATAAGAGCAGCGGTAAGCCCACGTGGTTACGCGGAGATGGGATGAGTCCGTGGCATGCCTCATCCACGTTCAAATAGCGTCTTTGCCAGAGATTATCAATTGAATCGTCACCGCCGTTCTAGTTGTACCACTCTAGAATATCACGCTCCTCAAAACTTCTCGAATCAATGCTTGATCCAAGTTCCTCGTCCGTCAGCGGCCTCGAGGCCGCAAGTATCTCGGCCCACTTCACATTCCTCTGCTCAGGTCCGCCGTAAAATTTCGTGAGATCCGGCTTGATGACCTTGACTGCGCTGGTCTCCACAAAGTTATCTGTCGATTGCCGGAATTTGCTCAATCCTTCCTCCGCACCCACAGGGTAGAAAGGGCCTTCGTTGGGGATATACTGGTACTGCATGCACTCATTAAAGTGCACCTGCGGTATAGAAGCGAAGAAAGCGTCGTGATCAGAAGATAGGGCGTCGATGAGCGTTGTGATTTGGGAAGAATAGGGCGGTTGCAAGACGGTCCAGGGGTCGCGACAGGTTCCCTGGGTGCAGGACTTGGTGACCAGGAGGATTGCATTGAGGCGGGTGAGCAGTCGCTGATGTGAGGTGTCAGTGGAGTTTATCAGATTGACGAGTTCGTAAGGGTCATCCTATCTCGAGTCAGCTCCTGAATAAGCTGGATCCTGGTAAAGTCGTTGCCTACCTGAGTGTTGTAGAGCTCCATCTCGTTGGTGCACCACTTCACAAATAACCACGAGAATTCAGTCCCAACCAAGCGCAGAGTCTTGTAGCTGTTGTTCAAAATCGTTCCAACTTCAGACGCAGCGGGTGCCTCGATGATTCTGGAGCCCCAGAACTCCACGTTCAGCAACTCCCTGCCGACTCCTTGGTTCTGGCTCTCGTAGCCTGAGTCAGGCTGAAGCCATTGTTCGAAGAGACTGCGACCATCGAGAAATGGAGGAAAGTTTTCGGGGTTGACTCCAGCAATTTCAAGGAATGTTGGAGCGAGATTAACATGTGACCCGGGGAGAGAAGATTTGACGCCGCTGGGCACGCCAGGGCCGCGGACAACAAATGGGAGGTTTGTGTCGTCTGCGTATGGTGTGGCTTTACCGGCTGCGACACGGTTGGCTCCGATTGTCCAGCCGTTGTCTGTGGTGTAGATGACTGTCGCCTCCGTTAGAACTTAATCTTCCAGCCTTTTTGCGGAAACTTACTGTAGGTGTTCTCAATGATTTGCTTGTCCTCCAGCAACTGCACAACATCTTCAATGATCTCGTCCACTCCCTGAAGTGACTCGATTCTCTGACGGAATAGCCAATCACCTTGCGCTATTTCTGTCTCGTTCAACTGGCGTAGATTCTTCATCCAATTGGACTTTTGCATTTGAAGTTCATCTGGGGGGTTCCAGTTGGGGGGCTTTGGAGAAGTGATGTTGGGAAAGAGGCCCTTGTGTCGGAGAAGTGGGACTGGAGCGTAGAAGTTGTAGTTTTCATGTGGAACGGTGGGGGTTATCGTCAAGAAGAACGGCTTTTCCTGAGATGTAAGATACTCGAGTCTGCCTAGACTACAGTCAATTAGTCAGAGTGAAGTTGCCTGAGATTTGAAGAACTTACGACTGTGCTCGAACAATGTCTGTTTGGTGGAAGCCGGGGTAATGTCGTGGTCGCTCGCCGTTCTCGGACATCACAATATTGTTGAAGTCCATTGTGTAGGGGTCCGTCTTGTGACCAGATCAGCCGTCTTCTCCGACCAGATGGTCGATCTATGCAACTCACTAGACTATTGATGAAGTCCCAGCCTTTCGGTGCCGGACTGTTATAGTTAACTGTGTTGTATCCGTTAAAAAGTTTTCCTATATCTGTCTCTCTGAATCAGTTATGTTCTTTGGTGCGGAGTTGCTGAGACTGAGTTTCTTACATTCAACTCTATAGCCTGCCTTCTTCAGCCAGTGCGGCAAGTAGTCGTTGTCTTCGCCGGCTAGAGTCCATTTATCGTAACTGCCTCTTCACCAAATCTTAGTCTCGGCAAGAATCAATCTACACGGGCCGAGAAACCTACCCTGCACCGCTAACATGTGTGATGTTGGTATTGTGGCTCTGCTGACCTCGCAACAGACCCGCACGGCTGGGACAGCATTGCGCTGTGGTGGTCCAGTGATTGGTGAACTCAGTTCCTTTTGAGATCAGCTCACGATGTAGAATGCTTTGAAAATCAGTTGAGCCAAGCCGGCGGTCCTGATCATCTGTCATGATGAATACGATGTTGGGCTTTTTCGGCCTTAGCGATGCTGAAGACACCATGCTTGCTGCCATGACGGCATGGAAAAAGTGAGATGACCGCATGGTTCCAAGTCACGAATGTAGTGATCAAAGCTAGGTTTGAAAGTTCTAAGATAATGGTACTACAGAAGTTGGAAAGGAATGTGAGGGAGGCCGTTCGGTCTTATCGACGCTTATTTGGACATCCGGTGTTGATCTCGCAGGATCTCGCCGGCAATCGGCCGTTGTCGTTCGTGCCACCAGCACAAGATTGAATGATCGTTGTCAATTCAACATCATCCATCGTGCCCGTTCGGCCTGTCGGCTATCGGCCGGGCGGCCAGGACAAGTTAGCTCAATGCAACAATCCCCGCGATGGCGATGTTGCACCCCTCAAATCACCACATCACAGCAGTGACAAGCCCATTTTTCTAGAAGAATCCAAGCACACTCTTGATGCATTATTGGTTCTGCCCATTGCGCTAACTGGCGTGGACTACTCGGCGCCGCAATCATCGGAGTTGCCCTTGGCGGCGTACTTTCGAGATCGACGGAGAGGACTGTAATAGCTTCTCTAGCCATTTGCAGACCCTCCCCTTTATGTTTCCGTGAGGTCTGTGGTGACAACTATCTGAACAATCCTAGCAGCTGATTTATTCGGTTTAATCTTACGCTCTCCACACTAAAGGATCGCTGTAAGGATTCGCCCCAGCCTCAGTAATCCCCGCTACCGCAAAAAAACTGAAGTCTGATTCTCTTTGCGACCCAAAAACATCAATTCGGCCTGAATGCGGGTGTGCGCGTTATCCCAATTCAGATGTGATAGTAGTATCTGTAGAACTGCAAGTTTCGCACACTGCACGAGAACTACCGCTTTATGCTCCCGGCGCACATCCATTCGCGTTTCAGGATTCGTAGAGCACCCCGAGCCTCATGGTTGTAGATTGCTGACTGTGACTCTACTAACGAAATGTGCCCGTATCTACTCGCAGCTGTGCCGGCGATTACTCGATTTCTTGGCGTTTTGAAGGCTCGCAAGGTTTCTTCGGAACTATCCTTTATCTCATGAGTCGAGTCTTTGGCTCTTAAGGATGCTGTTATCGTCGGTCGTCCGTCAACGATGTTGTTGAGCGAGCATGGAATACCTGCCTGCATCAGAGTCAGGAAACGAAACTAATGTCAGGATTTGAGACTGTTTCCAGGCGCAAGCGGGCACGAATCACACTCGTGACGATACCCCGCTACGAAGATCATGTTTCATTCTCCAAATGCTCTTTTTAAGGCCCAAGTCGGGGTGCCCTGGTAGGTACCCGATAGCGATTTGCGTGCTACCCGAATACTCGGCTCGGTGATAGCTAATGACTAGCTTATCCATGTAACATTTCATATACATGCGAACATGCCTGCGCAAAGGGGCTCATGAGAATTATTACGCGAATGCTTTTCAGCGAGTGAAGGTGCCAAGCCGGGGAGTTAGCGCAGGCCGACAGCTGATTCCAAGAGTCTGTCAACCCACAAGCGAGATGGCCGATGGAAAGATCCGAGTGGGATGAACCAGGGGCCACTACCGATCTTGGGCGGAGCTCCATCAGGTTGACAAAATCAGTGAGGCTCAGCTTGTTGCGTACCGTGAAGTTGACTCATGTGTTAGTATCCGTAGAAGTTTGTGCTCATACTACATCGGGTACTGATATCGCGATTGGCCCAGTTATGCTTCAACATCTCCGTACGCTTCTAAAAGCCTACAACGCCGAGGTAGCAACTTCATGACGGACGGCGAAGATACTGCTCGTGGTAACCTCAAATGCATCCGAAGCAGCCGGAGCTGTCAGTTTGTCACTAACCTTCCCCGCAGGTCACCGAATCCACGGTTTGTCCGACCTTTGACGAACACGTCTGCGCCGCCGCAACATGATCTACTGTCTGGAAATAATCAACTTGCAACATGGGACGGACATTGGGCTGCAAATGGCTCAGGATGTTCACATGAGAGATTTGAGGCTAACGGCTCCGTGGGGGCTGTTTTCTCCTTCGGCTCATATGTGAGGGATCATTTAAGCCGCGAATCATGTCTCAGCCGGTGGGATGTAGGGCTCTGTATTTGAGGGTGGGATGTGCGATAAACTTTCTGGAAACAATTTCTTCGTTACAGGAGAGACCTTTAAACTGCGCTTATTCGTAAAGATGCGGGAGGAGTAGTCCGTTTTGGGATTGGGAAGAGATTTTGGGGCGGACATATCCGTGAGAAGGAGTGGTAAATGACATCCGTGCCGGCCGAGAGCAAGGTTACTCCCTGGCCCCCAACTCCGGCTTTGGACCCCTGAGTGGCCAACGCACACCAACGAACCGTCCGGACTTTCACCAGTCCTCCATAGTCCGGGCAGCAAATCCCTTCCTCCGCAGCCTTTTAACTACTTGAGCCTCCAGTATAGACTTCAAATTACAGCTACCGTTTGCGAGGTATTCGGCCAAGAACCCTTACTGAAGGATTTAGAGTAGCCCCCCTTTACCCCTGAGCTATGCCACCTTGGCCCGAAAGCTTGTCAAGGACGTTCTCTCTCGAGTTCTCCGCGTTGTGACTGAAACTCGTTTGATGATGGAAGGACTTACGAATCGGCATCTGATCATCATGCAGTTCATCAAAAGTATATAGCTAGGTCGTCCCGCCACATCAGATGGCTTTAGTTACGAGGTTCTTTATCCGCTCAAGCATTTTCTTGTCATTCCTTCCTTCGTTTCTTGCAACCTGTTGACCAACTCAGCACCTGCATTCTTACAACATTTCGCCAAAATGGCTCTATCCATTCTTTCCGCTTCTCTTCTGCTCGCCAGCATCGTCGCCGGTCAGACGCCTGGTAATGCAACCGATAACCACCCCAAGCTTGAAACATTCCGCTGCACCGTCAAGGACGGATGCGTGAAGAAAACCAACTTCATTGTCGCCGACTCCAGCCAGCATCAAATCAACACCAAGGAGGGCGTCAGCTGTCTCACTGGCAACAACCCGCCCAACGTTACCGCCTGCCCCAACGCCGAGGATTGTGCGAAGAACTGCATCATCCAGGGCATCACCGACTATGCTGACAAGGGTGTCACGACCTCGGGCACTGACCTCCGCATGCAGATCCTCAAGGATGGCAACAAGGTCTCTCCCCGTGTGTATCTGCTCGAGGAGAACAAGCAGCGCTACGAGATGCTGCATCTTACCGGCAACGAGTTCACTTTCGATGTCGTCATGGTGAAGCTGCCATGTGGCATGAACAGCGCGCTGTACCTCTCTGAGATGCTGCCTGATGGCGGCAAGAACACCAGCGTGCTGAACAAGGCCGGCCCCGCTTACGGCACTGGATACTGCGATGCTCAATGTTTCAAGACGTCCTTCATCAACGGAGTCGTAAGTACTTTGACTGCTGCGCAGGGTCAAGGACCTCGACTAACACAATCTGCAGGGTAACATTGATGGCAAGGGCTCATGCTGCAATGAGCTCGACATCTGGGAGGCCAACTCTCGCGCCACTCACATTGCTCCTCACACTTGCAACAAGCCCGGTCTGTACCAGTGCACCGGCGACGAGTGCGAGAAGACCGGCGTCTGCGACAAGTCCGGCTGCTCATGGAATCCGTACAAGGTCGGTGGTAATGACACCACCTTCTACGGCAGGGGCGCCAACTTCAAGGTCGACACGACCAGGAAGTTCACCGTCGTCACCCAGTTCCCCGCCCAGGACGGAAAGCTCAAGTCGCTCCACCGCTTGTACATCCAGGACGGCAAGGTCGTGACCAGCAACGTCGTCCAAATCGAGGGTCCCCCCAAGATCAACTTCATGAACGACGACTACTGCAAGGCTACCGGTGCCGACCAGTTCATGACTCTTGGTGGTATGACTGGTATGGGCGAGTCCATGACCCGCGGCATGGTCCTGGCCATGAGCATCTGGTGGGACGACGCGACTGCGATGGAGTGGCTCGATACCAATGCTGCTGGTCCTTGCAATGCCACTGAGGGATTCCCCGACTCCATTGTCAAGGTTGAGCCCAATCCCGAGGTCACTTTCAGCAACATCCGCTTCGGCGAGATCAACTCTACTATGAACATGAAGTTGTAAATAGTGTGTCTTTAGTTCAAGACTGTAAATATTAAAATATCGGTTGTGTATAGATTAAAATATCGTAACAGTCAAGTCCACCTCTACCACATACAGCAATGGTTTGACGTTTTACTCTCTTAGATCCTCTGTGTGCGGTATACTCTGTCTCTACCTCTCCGTCGCAGTCGTGCTCGTGACCTCAATGCCAACATTGTGTGGAAACCTAGGACCGAATACTTGCCTTTTGCAGGGCCAAGGCGGACGTTATCCGGATGAACATCGTCCTAGCCTAACCTCTAATAGTCGACAAGCTTTTCGCTCTCTTCATATCACTCAGTAACTTTTTATTCCCCGACCCCCCTATCAAATAGGATCTCTGAAGTGGTCGATCAAAGCCGCAGGCCCCTGTCAACTCCAAGCCCGCAGTCCCACAATTGCATACCTGCGCTGCAACATCGAACCAACGGAACCGAGTACGACCCTCTGTGCTAGCCCTCTTCAGGAAGCCAGGTTTGGTCTGAAGACTGCATATCCCCCGGTCTGCATGCAAGAGAAATTGTCCAGGAAGAGGCACAGTTGGCGGTCGCACATTACGACAAATCTCTTGTCGACAAGAAGGGTCCAGGTAGCTGGAGTTTCATGCCGCTAAGTTGCATTGAAGAGATGCGTCTCTGCATGCTACTTGGCATGTAGGAAACAGCTCGCTTGCTGTTTGCGCATCTCTTCCTAGAACTGAGGTGACGAGCGGATCATGCGGAAATGAAGTACGCATTTGTTCAAGCTATGTGGCCCCATGACTTCGGGTCTGGTTGGTAAAATATTCTAGTGGCCCATGAACCCCAGACTTCAACCTGATACCGGCACTCGTCCTCTATTCACACGAGCTCTACCGTTATCCCAGGTCTTGAATCACTTCTTTTATCTTCATGTCTGCACCGAGGCCCGACACAATGCAACTCTGGGACTGCATCGTTGTGGGCGGGGGCATCGCCGGGTCTGTGGTCTCAAACCGACTCCTCCAGCAGGATGCCGATCTCAAGATCTTGCTCATCGAGGCCGGTCCCACCACTCATGCTGTCGAAAACATCGAATGGATCGACATGAGCAGCGCGATTGGCAGCGAATATGATTGGGGCTTTTCTTCGGTACCGCAGGTAAACCTCGATAACCGAGAGATCGTCTTGCCCGTGGGACAAGGCCTCGGGGGAGGCACGATCATCAATGGAGGTGAGCACAAGTGTAACATTGCCGCCGTCAGCTCGAAGAGCTAACGTTCTTCCAGCTGCTTGAGCTCGCGGTCACAAGGTAGACTACGACATCTGGGCCGAGCGGGTTGGCGATGAGAGGTGGAGCTACGAGGGTCAGCTGCCGTACATGCGCAAGACTGAGACGCTCTTTGACAACTCGACAAACCCGCTGGCACATGGCCACAGTGGCCCTATCAAGATCCAGTCTCCCGGTTCGACCGATAGGGTGTTTCCCCTGCGTGATGCTCTGCTCGACTCCTGGAAAGAGCTTGGTGTTGACGCGCTCTCCCAGTTTGACAACAACGCGGGAAACAACCTGGGCGTCGCAGATCTGCAAGAGAACCGCGACAAGGGAAAGAGGCAGCTGGCTTCGCTCAGGTACTCTCTTGAAGGGGTTACAGTGCTAACTGACAGCCTTGTAGCCAAGGTCTTGGTCGAGAAATCCGCCATTGGCGACCTCGTCTCCCGCGGCGTCCAATTCGCCAACGGAACACAGATCCTCGGCCGCGAGACCATCTTGGCCGCTGGCGCCTATCGTACGCCGCAAATCTTGATGTTGTCCGGCATTGGCCCCGCCGAGACATTGAACGAGTTCGAGATCCCGGTTATCCTCGACCAACCCGCAATTGGCAAGAACTTCCACGACCACGTCCTGATCCCCACAGTCTGGCAGCTGAAGAACGCCTCCGCGGGCTACGCCAAGGAATCCGGCAACCCCACATTCAACCAGTCGCAGTACACCCAGGGAGCCTTCATCGACTTCATGACCGTCGTCTCGCTGCCAAAAGACGGTCTCAAGGCCGCGATCGAGCAGGACGAGGGCCCGATCGCCGACCCCGCCGCGCACCCGCTTCGGAAGCAGGACCGAGAGCACTCTTCGCACTTGCTGCAGTACTCCGGGGTCTCGGCCGACGGGTCCGCCGTGCTGATGATCTCTGTCGTCTTCATCAACTCCGCGCGCGGCTCCGTCACGATCCAGTCCGCGGACATCGCTGACGCGCCGCTCATCGACCCCAACTTCCTGGGCACGACCGTCGACCGCTACGCCGCGCGGGAGACGATCCGCCGCAACATCAGGCTGTTGACTTCGAACGAGACGGTGCTCGGCCGGGAGATCATCGCTGGCGAGCTGGCTGCCAGCCCGTTGACGGCGGTTTCGACGGACGAGGAGATTGATGCCCGGGTGCGGGAAATGGCAGGGTATGTCGTTAGCTCTCGCTGGTGATTAGTGAAGCTGAAGTTTCGTGCTGATTGGTTTGCAGGGGATGTTACCATCCGGCCGGAACGGCGTCGATGGGCACAGTCGTGGATACAGAACTGCGTGTTATCGGGGTTTCTGGCCTACGCGTTATTGATACTTCAGTTTTTCCGGTCTCTGTCTCGGCGAACTTGCAGGTCGCGACGTATGCCTTGGCGGAACAGGCGGCAAAAATAATCTTCTCTGTCTTGAAGAAGGATTGATCTAGGAGGCTCTTCAGGGCATCATGAAATGACTCCTTGGTGACAGATTTTCAATAATTGCTTTGGCATAGGCTTGTCGGAGTTGCGTGCGAAGAAGGTTCAACTGTCCAGGACCATCAATCGAGGTTGCAGAGTTTGAAGCTGGCAAGAGTCAGGGGAGGGGAGTGCGTCCCAGTCACTGCGACAGACATTGCTACAAAGGGATGAGTTGAACTGTTCTGAGCCAGACAACATAGACTCTTGGAATAACAAGCAACGGCCTCAATGCATTCTTTTTGCAATTTTTGTCATAGGGGTTAGACTTTCTAGTATCAATTAGCTTGAAAAAGAGGCCGAAGTGCATAACGACAGATTTTGCAACCAACGGTCAGTCCGTCTCTGGAGTAAGCGCCGCTACTGGTATCATCCCGGGAAGAGCAAAGACAAGCGGGACGCGATTCCGAAGAAGTCGCATGACTATTAATAACACTGACCCTATCTTGCCTAACTTGTCAAGAAGTAGCTTCCGTCGGCTTGCCCCGCCTCAAGTGGGACAACAGTCACAAGTATGAGGGATGCAAGCTTGTTCGTCCCCAGCGAAAGCTGCGAAACTCGAGGGACGCCTGGGGAAGACGGCGGATGCTCGTCAACGCAAACGGGCCAGGAACAGCAACACGGTTCAACGTGTGGTCCCCTTCAAAGTCGGATTCAAAGTTTTCTTCGACTAATTTCAACTCTAACTGGCTTACCCCAAACTCTTGGGATTGTGGGTAAACAAACAACTGCAACACGGAAGGAGCAACCGGGGGAAAGCGATGGAACATGACTGGAGAAAGACTTTTTCTTCCTGTCGTCGATCATGCCGACGCTAATGAGCCCTGGCGATGCCGAACTATGGGGAAATGAGGCTTTGGAGAGCTCCGTCTGGAGACTGAAGATCTACGCAGCATAGTAAACATAAAGGAAAGCCCATTATCACGATGAAGAAGCATTTTCCCACCTCGCTCTCCCCTCGATACTTCATTCTCTTGAGTCGTCACTCTCTACCAGCCCCCCTCACCCATCGTCGCTCCTTTCAACCTGCATAATGCATCTCACCCCCCTCCTCGCCGCCCTCCTCGCGGCCACAACCTCCGTCTCCGCCGCCGTCCTCCCCCGCGCCGAGCCCTGCACCAACCCCGCCGTCCGCAAAGAATGGCGCGAACTCGCCCCGGCCGAGAAAGCCGACTACCTCCGCGCGGCAGTCTGCCTCCGCTCCCTCCCGCACCAAAAATACGCCCCCTACGAAGCCGTCGTCATCCGCATGGACGACCTCACCTTCACCCACTGGGCGCTGCAATCGCGCATCCACTTCGTCGCCAACTTCCTCCCCTGGCACCGCTGGTTCGTCCAGCTGCACGAGGACCTTTTGCGGAATGAGTGCAACTACACCGGCGTGCAGCCCTACTGGGACTGGACCATCGACGCGGACGCGCGCGCGGTGCCGAGCTCGCCGCTCTTCGACGCGGAAACGGGCTTCGGCGGCAACGGCCAGTTCACGGGGAGCGACGTGCCGAGGTTCCAGAGATGTGTGGTCGACGGGCCGTTTGCGAACACGAATTTGACGCTGAGCATGGGCTGGCCGGACGTCGGGGAGCCGGGGAACAGGCTGCACTGCCTAACGCGCGAGTTTAATAGTGGTGATGGGGCGGACGAGAACGGGGTGACGATTGTGGGGGACATGCAGGCGGGCGCGTTCGATTCGAGGGTGATGAATGCGATTTATGCGTTTGAGGGGTTTGGGGATATGGTGACTATGCTCGAGGGCCTGCCGCACGCGCAAGGTGAGTTTGCTACCCCTTTCGTTCGAGAGAGTAGAGGAGGGATGCTAAGAGGAGTGCAGTTCACAGCATCATCTATGGCGACATGGGCCCGGCCACCTCGCCCAACGAGCCGCTCTTCTTCCTGCACCACGCCAACGTCGACCGCGTCTGGGCCAAGGTTCGTTCTCTCATCGAAAACACTCCAACTCAAGTGTGAATGAGTAGCTGACACCCATCGAACAGTGGCAAGGCCGAAATGCCACCCGCCTGGCCGACTACACCGGCTTCCAGGACACAGACAAGATCTACCCAGCCGCCATCACCGACAGCATGCCAGTGCTGGAGCTCGCCGAGACGGATCTCCTCGTGCGGGATTACATGGACACGCTATCTGGTCCTCTGTGCTATACCTACTCATCTATGTAAAAATAAGAGGGATAAAAAAAAAAGGAAAGGGAAAAAAAAAAAAAAAAAAAAAAACCAGAAACGGGCGGAAATTAAAATTTTAAAAAAAAAAAATTATTTTTAAAAAAAAAAAAAAAAAATAAAAAAAAAAATAATTGCAAAAAAAT